>PVJC01006858.1:0-53452 GCA_004026665.1 Murina feae | reverse complement strand
GAAACCATCAACAAAACAACAAGAAAGCCCACTGTATGGGACAATATATTTGCCAATGATATCTCTGATAAAGGTTTAATCTCCAACATTTACAGGGAACTCATACAACTTAACAAAAGGAAGATAAACAACCCAATCAAAAAATGGGCAAAGGACCTAAATAGACACTTTTCAAAAGAGGACATAAATAAGGCTGAGATGCACATGAAAACTTGCTCAAAGTCACTTATCATTCGAGAGATGCAAATCAATACAACCATGAGGTACCATCTCACACCTATAAGAATGGCTATTATCAACAAATCAACAAACGACAAATGCTGGAGAGGATGCGGAGAAAAAGGAACCCTCGTGCACTGCTGGTGGGAATGCAGACTGGTGCAGCCACTGTGGAGAATAATATGGAGTTTCCTCAAAAAACTAAAAATGGAAGTGCCATTTGACCCTGCAATCTCACTTCTAGGAATATATTCCAACAAACCAGAAACACCAATCAGAAAGGATATATGCATCCCTATGTTCATAGCAGCACAATTTATCATAGCTAAGATTTGGAAACAACCTAAGTGCCCATCAGCAGATGAATGGATTAGAAAACGGTGGTACATCTACACAATGGAATGCTATGCTGCTGTGAAAAGGAAGGAGTTCCTAGCATTTGCAGCAGCATGGATGGAAATAGAGAACATAATGCTAAGTGAAATAAGCCAGTCAATGAAAGAAAAATACCACATGTCTTCACTCATCTATGGATAATAATAACCATTATAAACTGGTGAACAAAAACAGATTCAGAGGCAGAACAGCATCAAACATCTGCCAAAATAAAGCAACAATGACGGAGGGGGAATTGGGGGAGTGGGTAATAGATCAACCAAAGGACTTCTATGCATGCATTTAAGCCTAACCAAAGGACACAAATCACTAGGGGGTAGGGGAAGCTGGGAGAAGGGCAGGGGAAAAAAGAGATATTTGTACTAATCTTTGTAATACTTTATGTAATTAAATTTTTTAAAAAAGAGGAAAAAAAAGAAGCAAGGGTGGGAATAGAGATTTTGGATCACCATTGAAGCTATGAGAGGGGATTGAGTTATCAAGAGAAATCATGTGAAAATAGACAGGAAGGTTAGGCAAAGGACACAGGGTGCATTATGGGAACAACAGTCGAAGGAGAAGTAAGGTGATTCTGTGGGCAGGCAGGAGGACAGTTCTGCTTGTCAGAAATCCTCTGCTCAGCCCATGTAGTTGTTCCAGGACCTTGGAAAAATCCCCTCCAAGCATATCCTTTAAATAATTAAAATTGTCAATGAAAAAGATGAAAGAATTCCCTGATTTAGATAATATAGTAAATCCATTTTTACTTATTCATGTTATCAGAAGGGGATCAGGAATCTCAATTTATTTTTAGCTATACTAACAGTCTAAATAAAAGTATCAAACATCAAAGAAGTTAGCGACAACTATCGCTCAACTCAAAATATCCTTTAAGAAAAATAAATGTATTTTTATAACACTTGAAGAAAAAAATAATCAAATAGACCCTTATGGAGTACGGGTCTTAGAAGCTACCCAGTATAGCCTCTTCCTCCCAAAGTATACCATAATTTAAATCAAAGAACTCAATGGCAGTTGCACTCCTGGCATCAGCTTTTCATATGTCTCTCCATCAATGATCGACATTGGAATGAACATCAAAGCTCATAAGTTACTCTCTCTCTGGTGCATTACATGCTCTCCTCTCTCTGCTTCTCTCTGCCTAAGGCTGCTACATGGCACTTGTGTTTAGATATTCCCAGTAGTAGCCACATGCAAGGAGTCCCCAGTGCCCAGAGGATCAGCCATGGGCAGAGGGGCAGAATCTGTCCCATCCTAAAAACATTTTCCATAGCTGGGACCCCCCCTCGCATACACACACACACAGAAGGCAGTGATCATAGAAAAAAATGAGCTTAGACGAGCTCCCAAAAGAGAGCTTCCTTATTCTCTGTCTTTAAATGTTCTTTTCATTCTACAAATCCCTGAGCTTGAAAAAAGATAATGATAGTTTAGAGAAGAGGATTTATGAGCAGTTGTAAGCTTTAAATGTTACTGAGCCTTCTATGAATGTTGGCTATTGTAGAATACAGGCCTTTCTACCTAATATCAATTAGTTTAACATTGACTTGCAAATCCAGGATAGTTCAACTGTATATTTTGAAGATCATAGTGATAACAACTTTTTTACTTATGAACAAAGGTTAAGTTTGAACATGAAAATGGTCTAAGTAAAGAACTAAATTAAAGCCTTACGAACAATCTTTAAAATTCAAAGTTTCCGATGGGGTTATACTAAACAACCTCCAACAGGTGGGTGTCTATCAGACTGAAAGCCTTTCATTCCACAAGCAGCCTCCCTAACACACTTTTTGAATGTTTGTTCACACAGTATCCAGAAGTAATTAACTAACCAATAGAATATCAATTTAATAAATTATTCCTATTCGCTATTAATATTTATCAATATTTGTCCATAACTACTCAATTAGCCTTTTGAATAAACCTTTAAAGACTTTATAAAACGTGGATTTACAGGAAGCACAGACCACATAGTGCAGTTGAAGAAAATTTATCGTTATTTCTCTTTCATAAATAGAAACTCAACAGCTAAGAAAAATCAGGGATTTTGTTTGTTTGATCAAATCAATCATTGACCTGAGTGGTCTTTCAAACAAGATTTGAAAGTTACTATCAACAAATAGTATACAATCAGTAAACTTATTATAGAAGTAGAAAATCAGAGCCTTGACTAATAAAACAAAGAAAACTGAAATCCACAGCAAAATAGAAAGCTAGCCGTTCTTCCATATTTCAATAAATGTGCACTGATGGGGTTCAGGGTGCCATACCCCAAATACAGCTCATTGGTATATGAATATTTTCAGCCGAAGGAGCTTGGCAAGACAAAAGAAGCTGGGAAGTCATCTTGACCCACTCTTCTGGGCCCATCCTCCAAAACAGATCATAAAACCCTCGTGTGGGAGGTGCCTTCCCTATACCTGGAGGAAAAGAACAGCCTTGTCCTTAAAGACAAAGGGACACCATCATAACAAGTGATTATGCTCATTTTCCACCAGTTTACTACAATTCCCTCATCATATTAACCTATCATATTTCTACACGACTACCCACTCTTCATCAAACCTACCACAGACATGCTCAGGTCTACCTGTTTCTTTGGGTCTTCATTTCCCTATGAGATTTCCTGTGTACTGAAAAACTTATATTTAATACATTTCTATGCTTTTTCTCCTGTTGACCTGTCTTTGTCAACTTAATTTTCAGACCCAGCCGGAGATGCTAAGAGGAAAACCTTTTCCTCCCCTACAAAATCATTAAGCCAAAAGAAACAAGCCTCAAAATATATTTACTAGTGTCCAATTGCATAACAATGCTTACCATCTCGGGAACCCAGCAAAGAAGTTTATGAGACTTTTCTCTCCACCTCCCTAGAAGGCATAATACGGGTGCCCCTAGGGTTTATAGAAGTGTAAATTATTAGACTGTACATCATAATCATCATTGTATTTGCCCCCCTCAACATTTCTTCCCATATAAAGCCTTCCTAAATGTTTTTTATCAACAAAAAATTGCCTTGTATCCTAAATGAAATTTGTATGAAACCATACTATCTTTGAACCTATGTACAGACCATGTAGCATTCCTGATATTAAATTTTCCTTGGAGGAAAAAAAATGGCGACTTTGAACTTGAGGATGAGTCCAAAAGCATTGGTGATTCAAAGACAGAGGTGTTTAATTATAGCTGTACAAGAAATTAATCTGCATCTGTTCTACAAAGATTAATTTTAGTTAATTTTTTATCATAAGTGCATTGATATTGCAAGATTAAATGGTGAAAAGGTTGCTATAGATGCTATTTGCTTTGGGGGTGGAGGGTGGAAAATTGGGTCAATGGAGCTCATATATTAAAGAATTGTCTGCCGGCTACTGAGTTGGCTGTCACAGTCAGTCTCAATCAAGCATAACTGCAGCTTCCCTGAAAGCTGTTATTGGTCAAAATAAAGATCCACGTTTTATTTAGGTTCAAACAAAGAGCCAGTGTTAATACCAAATATATTTGATCACTGAGTGTGCAATAGTTAAATATTCAGTTTTACCGTTCCAGGGCCTGTTAAAATTTAAAAGTCGTGGTCCCCTTTGAAACACAGATAGGTTTGATTATTCAGCTCAGTTGGAGAACAAAGGTGATGGCGAAGGAATGACTGTTCCTTTGATGATGTCCCATCGCCTAATACAAAAAAACAATAAAAATGAACCACCACAAACTGTAAAAACAGTTGAACCTCATAAAAAAATCTGACTTCCATAACCAGTCAACATTTCCTGAAAACATATTCGTTTTTCTTTATCATCTATTTAAATGGCTCAAAAACACAGCATCACAATGGACAGATTCCTTGTTAAAGGAAACAATGACTTGGTAGTGTAGATTATTTTAATGGACATATCACTTTAAATAAAGCCATTACATCTGTTTCGCCTTCTAATTACAAATGCAAAAGGAATACAATTCACCAATGCACCATAAAAAAGGAAAGCCTAAGTGATTTAAATGCATATGTATGTATGTTCTGTAGCCAATGCAGCATGCAATCTGCTATGTTTTTTACATGTTCTGGGCACAAATCAAATGGAAAACCTGTTCTCTGACGAAATGGGATTTCTTATTGCTGGATAAGTTTGGTTCTGTAACAAAGCCATGGTTTGTACAAACGGTTTACAGTGTACACTCTACAGGTCTAGCAAGTGATTCTAGCCAAACTCTTTCTGGGGGCTGGTATTTTATGATAAAGACAATGTGTTATACCATTCTGATGCAGGTTAAGTATTTTAATATATTAAACTAATGTATAAGAAAAATTTTCACTGATATGTAAGAATTTCTTTCTTTTTTTTAATTTTCAAATTAGAGTTGGTTTCCTCTAAGGCCTCTCTCCTTGGCTTGTAGATGGCCACCTTCTTGCTGCCTCATCATAGGGTTGTTCTATATATACACATCCCAGGTGTCTATTCCTCTTCTTATTAGAACACCAGTCATATTGAAATAGGGCCCATCTTAATGACATCTTCATAATTTAATCACCCTGTATATACCCTTACTCTAATTACAGTTACATTTTGAGGAACTGGAAATTGGAATGGCAACATATAAAATTTGGGGAACACAGTTCAGACTATAACAAAGCATTTTGCTATGGCTTCTAGAAACCAGATTATGTCTTCGGTTTGTTCATTGCTCTTAGTTGTGATTGTGAAACTCTTAGCTTAGAGGTCAATTGAAGTTGGATCCCAGAAACGAAGTGATCATTAGTGACTATGTTGTTTGTCCTTTATTTCTTTTTCTGATTCCCTTCCAGAAAAAGGATTCTCAGTCTCTTTGAGAACTGATGAAAGTATTATATCACTTAACCACCTCAACACTTAACGGTTGAATATAATAACCTTTCCCCTTAATAAACTGAGTGCTAGCAAGAAGTATTTTCATGTTACCCACTCTCCTTCCTCACAAGGGGGACTAAATAGCATTTACTGCTCTCCAATGATTGTTTAAATATTTGGTTGTGGTTCTCATATTAAGTAGTAAATTCACATTGGTAAGTGATCATACCATTTTCTTATCAATAAAAGAGAACTTGTTTCTTGCAAAAAAAATAGTACCATTGGAAGAAAATATTTCAATGGAGTTCCCTTTCTGCATCTCTGTGTGGAGCAGGAAGACAAGAATTCGATTAGGCTGGGGGAGGTAAAATTCCAAACTTAATCAGGACGAAGCAGCATAATCAGTGTCAAGATAATTGAACTGAATTAACAATTTAATCTTAGATGTTAGGAAAATGTTAGCTACTGTATCTGTTCCTCGATCAAGGCTGGATTCACCCAGGTTTTCTGGGGCTAGGAGTGTCCTACCATAGGACATCCACTGAGGAAGACGATCCCAATAATGTGGTGGACGATGTGACCTGTCTGGTAGATATCTGTTAGCATCTTTCTCCAGCCACCTCAACACTTGGACGATGGTCCCATGTACAAAGTGATCCTGGTGGCAGAGAAGGCGATTATACACAGACACAATGGCGTGGATTTTTCCTCACCAATGCTCGATCACTACCTCCATTGCTCAGTCCTCCAGCAGCCAACAGTGACAACCAGCTCAGAACCTCCACTAGGATATCTTCTAAAGCAACAAAACAAGTAAAAAGTTCACATAAAGTGAAACAGATCCACTTTACAAGAGCATTCTCTCTTCTTAGATTAGGTCCTTCTACTATTCTGTGTGAAATATGTTTTACTTGATAACATAATGATGGTAGAAAATACTAGGGTTTGTTTCCTTTATTATTTATTTGTTGCTCAATTTTTATAATTGGCACCAAAGAATATATAACTACATTATGTTGGTTTCTGGAAATGTTATTAATTTGTGAAATCCAAAGGTCTAAGAGTACCGTAGCCCTGGGAATAGAAAGTTTCAACCCCAACTCTCCCAGTAACATCTGGAAGAAATTTACTTACTCTTTCTGGACTCAGTTGCCTCATTGACTTTATAGGGTTTAGAAGCAAATTAAATTGCCTAGAAATTGCTTTTTTCACCCAGTATTCTACACCTAATAAGAGCTCAATAAACATGTTATTATCAGTTATTACTTTTATTGCTGTTATTATTACTATTACCACATTGTTTCAAAGCATAACAGAAGAGAAGCTATTGAAACTTCTGCACCACTTTGGGTGGATATTTCAGAATGTTTCATCACCAATTCTTAGCATACAGTGTGATATCCTGGATTCGACACCAATGTAAGAATCAAGCAACTTGGATATCCATCTGGCCCTCCCCAACTCCTATTGAAACTACTGCATCATGTCTCATCTGCAAAAGGAAGAATGGGAGAGAGGGTTTCTAAAGGTCCTTTAAAGCATTGAGCTTGTTTGGCCATAGAAATCTTCTCCCAAATGGTTCTAAACTCTCTGTAATCTCATCCGAAAAGGGATTGGGAGTGGGATAGCACAACTCAAACGTGTTTGCTTTCCAGTCACTTCTTTTTTGGGGGGAAATTGATATAACATGAAATTAGTCCTTTTAAAGCATACAATTCAGTGACATTTGGTACATTCATAATGCTGTGCAACCACCACCTCTATCTAGTTTCAAAACATTTTCATCACTCCAAGGAAAACCTCATGCCCATTAAGCAGTCGCTTCCTGTTCCCCTTCCTTTCAATCCTTGGTGCCACCAATCTGATATCTATCTCTATGGATCTGCTGCCTCCTGAATGCCCCTTACTGGGGATTGAGCCTGCAACCCTGGCATATGCCATAACTGGAATCAAACTGGTAACCTTTCAGTGTACAAGATGATGCTCAACCAACTAAGCCACACCAGCTAGGGTTCACTTACCGTGTTTTTTAAGTTCATCTGCGTTGGTACCAGTACTTCATTCCTTTTATGGCTGAGTAATAGACCATTATATGTACCAGCATATATTACAATTTGTTCATCCATTCATGCATTGATGGGCATTTGGGCTGTTATAACCACTTCTTAATCGCTCATTATCATTAATGATTTCCAATATAGCTATTCCTTTTTATTTTTAATTTGCCTCTCGTATTTCAAAATAAAAGACATCCCAGACCATACAATGCATTGGGTAGTGTTAAAGGATCTTTATTCCACGAGGGCTTTGTTTCAAAAGATAATTTTTGGTGCAGCAGCATCTTCCATGACTCAAATCATCCTCTTTTCTCAGAGATTGGCCTCATTTAAGATGTGTCCTCTAAAAACAGCCCTGGTGTGCAAGAGGTTATACTGATGTTATAATCTTCAGTGACTAATATATATAAACAAATAAATAAATATGTTCTAGAGAAACAAAGGGAAAAAAAACAGATATGTACTGTCAAATCAAGAGAACCTCGGTCCAGCCAATTAGATGGCAGAAGTGGTCCATCCTCGTGTCACTTGTCCCCTATTTGGACAGAGCTACCATGAAGGTCTACCCTGGGTCTCACAGGGCTTTCTCTCACCTCTTCCACCGTCCAGTCACTCCATCCTCTCATCACAGACCAATAGCATGAGGACCTTTTCCCTAATTGGATAACCCACTCTCAGGAAGATTACGAAGAGTCTGCTTTCATAGCATTATTTGGGGCTTGCTGAATTGCTTATGTGATTTGAAACTAAACTAAATCCATGATCTCCCATGCGGGTTGTCCAAATGTAAGAGTTCACCATCGTGTGCTTGGTGGTGCTTCCCACCCCCAGTGAGCTCCTGCTGCTTCACATGATGAAGCCTGTCTCTGAAAATGCCTCCCCCAAAAAGTTGTGTCTACACCCCACTGAGGCAAATGGAGGTCTGGCAATGATCCAGTTCATTTGATCAACATAGCTGGCGGAACCAGATCATTTAAGCTCCAAATTCTCCCATTAATCAAAATAGTCTGATGACGGATACATCTGCTTTTACTTTGGGTTGTGTGGACACAGTCTAATTGTGCATTTCCTAAAAACAGAACCATATCATCTGTAATGTTCACAGAACTCTTCCTGCCCACATTTCTCTCCCAGCTCGTTTGCCTGAACAGATACCTCAGCAATTAAAATTCATAATCAACACATGTTGAGTATTTTTCCTCTTTCCTTTGTTTTTACAATCCTTTACCCTGACTTCTGGGTGGCTTGCCAACTGTTCCACTCTTCCAGAGTAAATACTAGGGGTTGTCTGCTGGGGGGCCATCACCTTGGTCTTCTTCCCTAACCCTTTCCTCATGCCTCTGGCTCCGACGGCCACTCCCATCACCTCTGGAGGCAGGAACTCCAGAAACATTGACAGTTCTGACCATACCTCAGAGGCCAATTGGAAAATAAAGCAGCAAGTAAGTCGGAGACATGAGGAATTGAGACAACAGAGAGTTTGGTTGCAAGCCAGATATACCGCTGGAGTCCCACCATGATCCCCCTTTTCAGAAGGGCTGTACGTTCTACACAGCACACAGGTTTGTGCCCCTGGAATAGAACCTGGCCAAGTCAACCCTGTGTGGAACAAGGAATGGTCTGGTGGACTGGCAAGCAGCTAAAGTTGCAGTTAATAGGAGGGAAGAGGGTCCTTGTAAACTTTTTGCCTGGGAACACAAAATGGTTACATTCTGCAAAGGAAAACCAAACTCCTGAACCTGACTTAGGCTCTTTGGGAGTTAGCTGCATAGGTCATGCTCAGCATTAGATAACAGAGCGCATGGGGCTTCTAGAGTAAACCTGAGCCACAGTATCACCATTTTCCTTAACTGGAAATGGACCCCAGAGCCCAGTCTTCTTCTGGAGTCCTTGCACCGTCCCTTTGACATGCTGGTCCTTTCTTTCCTCCTCATCACTTAGGAAAGCCTTCCCCCCTTCCCCCCGCCAACCCCTAAAAGGCATAGCTTTCACTTTCCCACAACAGCCTTGCAACTCCACCTTGGAGATGAAGCCACCACCAAAGGCACACATGGACTGAGCTGCCAGCTCCTCCCCTGCCATGACCAGGAGCCTTCTCTGGGCCACACAGCAGGGCTCAGAGAAGTTGCTGGTTCTTCAACATTTAAAGCATCAAGGTGCAAAGGCTGTTGTTGCATAATCCAATTACAGAACCAGTTTAATTGGCTTGTGCACTTCTCCCAGATGCACCTTTTTCGGAGAACAAAAATGAGGATGCCACCTCACAGTTCCAGAAATCTGTGAAGCCAAGAGGGTATTTTTAACGCACCCATTTTAAGCAAGGTCTGTGCCATCACACTTTCACTTTTGCTATTGGTGCAGGTGAGGGACTGCCTAACCGCTACAGCTGTGCTCTGGATCCAACATGTGTCACCCAGGGTGGGCCTTGGATTTTTCAAAGGGTAACGTTTTCCCATGTGAAAAAACACACAAATGTTTTCAGTATTCATGGCTCAGTATAGCTCCTTCATGTGTATTGCATAGACCAAAAAAAAAAAAAAAAGGCATCTAACAATGGAAATTCTGCCACCTCATCTGTTTTATTCTATCTCCCACCTGGAAAACACACACACACACAAAGGAAGTTCACTTTCTTCTTGAATTCCAAACAACTTTTATGATTATAACTAGAATCTTCTTAGAGCGCTCAGAAGGATTTTGCGTTTTCCCCAAGCCCTAAAGAAAACAAGTTCTGGAATTCTTTCCCCCAGCCAGAACCTGGCCCAGAAGCAGTAGAATTTCCTGAAGTTACCAGACAAACAGGACACTGTCTCCTGAGCAAGGGGAAGGCCATGAGCCATTCCCTGCGGGCCATGTGCAACACCCTTTAGTCACACTGCAGAACACCTAGGATGGGTCAGGGCAGAACATTCTTGAAGCAGGCCCCCGTTTAGTTATCTCTGTGGAGGAAGTTCAGAAACATTGGTCTGTCTTCAGCCTCCAGAGACCACCCTGCCTGAGGTGGTGGTAAAGGGTTCCAGAACACACGACTGTGGCAACAACGATATTTTGAGCAAAGCCATCTGTGCTCCTGAGCAGAGCTGCCCAAAAGAACTCAATAGTTTTGCTCAGATGGTGTGACTCAGTGCTTGAGTGTCAACCTATGAACCAGGAGGTCACAGTTCCCTTCCCAGTCAGGGCACATGCCCTGCTTGCAGGCTCCATCTCTAGTAGGGGTTGTGTAGGAGACAGCCGATTCATGATTCTCTCTCATCTCTCTCTCTCTCTCTCTCTACTTTCCTCTCTCTGAAATCAATAAAAATATTTTTTTTAAAAAAATCAATAGTCCTTAATCTGCTCCCCAGAATTTCCTGCAATAAGGGGGAATTGACTCTTACCCCCAAAGATGAGACATTGTCATAAAACTCTCATACCTGCCACCTTTTCTCCTAAAGTCCCATTCATCTTTCCAAAAAGATTTGTTTTCCAATAAGCACCCTTCTCCCCACTTCTTCCCCTGTTAAGATGGTGTGGAAGCCCTACATCCCAATTGCTCCCTTGAGCCACTCCTCCTGTGAACTCCCTGAAGTTTAAGTGTCTTTTCTCTTTCTAATCTGACATTTGTCAGTTTCATTGGCAGGTCCACCAATCCTGAACCTAAGAGGGAAGAAGAGAGATCTTTTCTCCTCTACAGAGGTATCTTCCATTTGCCCCCACCCTACCCTCCTCTCTGGGCTCTGCCCTCGGAGACTCGCCTGCACAGACTACTCCAGCAGGCTCGCTTGTCCTCTGTTTTCCAGTCGGACTTGGCCAATGGGGGCCATCAGAAAGAGCTCAGAGAAAGAGGCAGGTCATGGTATTTGTCCCTCCAGATCCCTCTAGCACTGTGAAGTCATCATGAACTATGCTCCTCCGGCAAGGTATTGTTTTCACCCATCAAGCTCCCACACACTGGGGAAAAGGTCGTGCCCACTATGCAGAGGGTTTAAAGAAACAACACCGCCTACTGTAGATTACTGGTGGTCATAGAAAGCAGAACTGCCTCCTGGTATTCCTTGGTAAGTATCAAAATCCAAAAGAGCGGCATACCTGTCACCCAGCCCTCTCACTTAGCGGAATTTATCCCAAATGGCTGATTAAGGATATGACCAAGGTACTAACTCTTATTGGGCAATTACCTTTTGTTCAATCCTCAATCTTCCTAATAGTATCTACTAAAGATAGTATCTACCTCTTTTACCAAACAACTCTTCCTTATGTTACCTGCTGAGTGAGAAGAGGAGTCATTTTGAATAACCACAGGTATGACAAAAAACATTGCCTTAGTGGCCATATAAAGTTCCAAATTTGTTAATTTTCTGTGCTATGCCTTTGCTTTTGGCTTTGCTTCCACTGCTCCTTCCCAAAAATAGTTCAACTCTTCACATCCTTTTTTTAAATTGAAAAATCTTATCCTATATAATAAAAGGCTGATATGCAAATTGACTGAACAGCAAAACAACCGGCCGCTATGATGTGTACTGATCACCAGGGGCAGATGCTCAATGCAGGAGCTGCCCCCTGTTGGTCAATGCACTCCCACAGAGGGAGCTGCTCAGCCAGAAGCCAGGCTCACAGCTCATAAGCACAGTAGCGGTGTCAGGAGCCTCTCCTGCCTTCATAGCAGTGTCAAGGATGTCCAACTGATGGCTCCAGGATTGTGAGAGGGTGCAGACTGGCCTGAGGAACCCCCCCCCAAGTGCACAAATTTCATGCACCAGGTCTCTATAATGTATATGAAAAATAATTTAATATGGATTGGACCCTTGCTGGGCTAGTCAGAAGAGATTAAGATACAATAATGAAAACCCTCCAAATGTGTGTGATTATCACCACAAAGCTTTATTTCTTGCTCACACTCCCATATCCCACATGGGCCAGTGGGAGGGGCTGCTTCCTGTCACCTTGATGGGACTTGCTGACTGCCAGGATATGGGAAGGGAACCCAGCGGACACCACATGGGCAATTCTGTTCTCCAGCCTGGAAGACACTCATCACTTCCACTCATGAGCCTTGAAACAGTAAGTCACTTGGCTATACATATAACCTTAACCTTAATGGTGTGGAGAAATGTGACACTTCCATGTCTGGAGGGAGGAAGACCAAAATGTAAGAGCCTTATCCTCATGACATCACACAGGCCAGGACCAGGGTGTTTGCCTCTAAGGTATCAGACTGCATCATTCACTCTCAAAAATTTCTGAGCCCACTGGAAGGAAAGAGGAAACGAGATCTGGCCCGTTGGCTGGTAATTCCTTCCGTGATTAATCATTATTTATTCGGCACTGTGCTGAAAATTAGGAAAATACAATCAGTTATCATCACAGTGTTTTCGGTGCTAAAATCTCATTAAAGAGGAAATAGTTGGCACCGAAAATTGCATGTGAAATGTAGGGCTCGGTACTAAGGCCTGACCACAATGGAAGATGAGGCTCCTTAACCTGCTCAGGCTTGAATCACTCAGGTGGCAGTTTCCAATGATACATCATCAAGCGCCAGTGCCAGACATACCAAATCAGCAAACATTCAGCGAGTGAAAACCAGGCACATGGATTTTGATTAAACTCCCCAGATGACTCTGGCTCCACCCCAGATTGAGAACCCTTGAAAGATGAGACTCTGACAGTCATGCTCTTAAGGGACCAGAGGGTGTTGCAGACACTAAATGGAGGTTTAAAGGAGCCTTGTAGTCAGGGAAGTTTTCAAGAGGAAGGAGAGGAAGGTGGGCCCTGGCCTTTGAAGGAAGTGTAGGGTTGGTTAAGTGGTTATAAGAAGTTAAAGGGAAGGTATATATATATATATATCATGCTCAGAGGAATAAGAAATATTCCAATCATGTGAAAACTTAAGTTAAAATGAGGGTTTCCTGAAAGTGACTACTTCGTTTAGGCCAATATCCAACTTGATAGAAAGCCTTTGAATCAGCATCCTTCCTCAGCTCTTCGGATGGTGACAAGCAAATGATAAGTGCTTCATTAATATTTGTTGAATTAATTAAATTATTAATTAATCAATTCCAAATTGAGGAACTGAAGATCAAACTTCAAAAGTCTCAGAAGGTAATTAATGGCTGTTTATGAATCATTTATGTTCAACTTCTCCTTCGGTTCTACTTCTCCCAGAGAGTGAGACAAGTATATGGCTCTTTTGTTCTCTTTAATAATACATAGGCTATTCCTAATTCCACAAAGCATCCTCAGAGCTCACTAAGTGAGCCAAAGAGGTCTCGGAGACATCCTGAAGGACAGAAGCAAGGCGTGGGGAGGCTGGTGTAGCAGAATGGGGAAACCCATGACTGCTGGCACTGAGCAGACCTCGCTCTGTTGCTTACTAGCCGCTGTGTGACCTTGGACCAATCAGTCATCTTCTTTGGAAAGCTGAGATAATAATATATACCTCTTAAGACTTTTGAGGATTAAATAATACCAAGACCATAAAGACAATCTAGAACAACCTAGATTAATGGCATGGTCAGGACCAGCACATCTAGCAATTACCTGGAACTATGTCCTGTGACAGACGAGGACATCAAGTCATGCATTCAACTGAAGCAGCAAGAAGACCCACATGAAGAAACTCCAAAGACCAAACCACTCAGAGGCAAGTAACCCAACTGCAGTCGATCCTGGGTTTTAGATTTCATGTACACAGCTGTGTTAAAATGCTAGACATTGTGCCATCTGCTTACACTCCTTGCTGATAGATGGAGAAAACTCTCTGCATTTCATTTTCACAATCACTGAGACACAAATGATTGAGCCAACCAACTTCCTTTGCATTGGCCTGACCCATATTTACAGGGTTCTCTGCTGGCCACCCCACCTGGTTCCCTTCCCAGCCCTGTGCCTCTAGCTTAAACAAACACATGCATCTGCTCATAAGAAATACACTCAGGTCTTTGTCTCTCCCAGGCAAAGAGACAAAGCAAACAAGTAAACAAAAAAGGTTGATATGATAAAAAATGAGCCAACCATGATTTTTGGCTATAGAACTCCAGACTGGCTAAACTAACTTTCAAAATCAAAGCAGAGTTGATTGGATGAATGCACAATTTTGTGGCTATGAATCCAGTTGAGTGGGTTCATAACTGGCCAAATAAAAGTAATAATAAGAGCAGTTAAGCTCAGTGGATAGAGCGTCGGCCTGTGGACTGTAGGGTCCTGGGTTTAATTCCAGTCAAGGGCACATGCTGGGTTGCTGGCTCGATTCCCAGTAGGGGGCATGGAGGAGGCAACTGATCAATGATTCTCATCATTGATGTTTCTATCTCTCTCTCCCTCACCCTTCCTCTCTGAAATCAATAAAAATATATTTTTAAAAAAGAGTAGTTAACATTTTTAAGCATTATATGCTGTGCCAGGAATTATGCTAAATGCTTTGTGTGGATTATTGTGCTAACCATACATTGGCCTAATAAAATGTAGGAGTAGCTTATCAACATTTTTCAGACAAGGCAGTAGTAGCACTGACAGGTGGTAAGCAATTGGCTGAAGGAAGAGGCAAATCTCTAAAACTCAGGTTGTGATATACTGACCTCATTTTCGACACTTGGTCATTACATTTGAATATCAGGAATGCTTTGGAGATACCCATCTTGATTTTAACTTGATGGTCAGCAAAGTGTGTTGAAACCCTGTGGTCAAGATCCAAACATTTAAGTTAGGTATTAGTGAAATGAAATAAATGCATGGAGCATTGACCAACTGTAGTCAAGCAGTGTTGACTACTGTCATCATTATTATTATCATTAAATTTTATGAAGAATCATTTCTAGTTAGGGCCTACATACCTCTATCTTTTTAAAAATATATATATTTTATTGATTTTTACAGAGAAGGATAGAGAGTTAGAAACATTGATGAGAGAGAAACATTGATCACTGGGGATGTGCCTGCAACTAAGATACATGCCCCTGATCAGAATCGAACCCAGGACCCTTGAGTCCACAGGCCGATGCTCTATCCACTGAGCCAAACTGGTTAGGGCTACATACCTCTCTCTTAATCAAAATATTACTGACTGGTAAGAAAATCTGGATGAACATTTGATATGTTACATGTAAGATATTTACATATTACAAATGATGTTGTAAATAATTATGAATAAAAAAGTTAAGATTCAAAGACCCTTAAGAGGCTCATTCCTTTATTCCACAAACATATGCTTTGTTAAGCATCTATGAAATGCCAGGCACTGTGATGGGCACTAGAAACAGAGTTGAGAGACAGTCTCTGACCTCAAGGAGTTCATAGTCTGGCCAAAGAGACTAATAGTCTACAAGATTACCAAGTTGATATTGATAAGACAAGCGCAGAATCAATTTTTTTACCTCAACCAACCAATCAAGTACAGGATGGGGAGTGATGTTGCTCAGTGGTCATTGATGTGAAAAAGACTTTGGGGCTTATTTTTCTACATGTTCCATTATTCTAGAGCCAAATGTTGCTCTGAGAGATATTAATGTGATGAACTAGCACTCTTGGAAGATCTGATCTAATTTTAAAGGATTCATAGTTCCGGGGTCTTCTCTGAGTACCAAAATCTAAGAGGCAATAGAGACATTTACAAACTGAAGATCTGGAAGCCAGTGACAGCCAGGATGATGATGATTCCGAATGATGCTCTAGGAGTAATGGCTAGAGATCTGAGAATTCAGGGAGCCTTGGTGGCTGTCTTTCCATATCTCTAGGCCTGGCAGGTAAAAAGCAGATTAGATATCGGCCCTTCTCCAGAGGCAGGCTGAGTCCTGATGGGGGGAAGGTACACATGGCAAGACCTCCAAATACTACAAATGTAGCAAAGCCAATGGAAAGAAGACAGAAGAACCCTGACTGGTTTGGCTCAGTGGATGGAGCGTCAGCCTGCAGACTCAAGGGTCCCAGGTTCAATTCCCGTCAAGGGCATGTACCTTGGTTTCGGGCACATCCCCAGTGGGGAGTGTGCAGGAGGCAGCTGATCGATGTTTCTCTCTCATTGATGTTTCTAACTCTCTATCCCTCTTTCTTTCTCTCTGTGAAAAATCAATAAAATATATTTCAAAAAAAGAAAGAAAGAAGACAGAAGAGCCTAAAGGCAGTGATCTGTTGTTGGATTGACTTTCTTACTAATCTTATGGACAGTGTCTGCATGGATAGAATGCTACCCAATATAGTCTGTGAGGAGGAGACTGCCGTGAGCATCTTACCCAGCAATCCATACCAGAGGGAAGCATTTTCATAAGCACACTTAGCCAAGGGTGGGCAGACTCTCCATCTCCTAGGAAGCTGGGGTTGGGTGAGAACACCATGCAGCTAACTGAACCACAGGGCAAGTAGCAGCATACCCAAAGGCCCTGTGACGATCCTGTTCTTTTGGGATTTGAATTTGAGGGAGCTGCTAAACCCTGGGAATTCTTCCTCGGCAATGTCTCCTGCGGTAGACTGTCCAACATCTGCCACCCTGATTGTTATCACCCACTCCTGACTCTGTCACCAGATTCCCAAGGGACAGTCCTGTTTTAGTCCCACACTGAGTTTTTGTCTGAGATAGGGGAATGGACTCACAAAATGTGTTAAAGAAGATCACCCTGGCAGACATGTGGGGGACAAACTAAGAGGAGTAAAATTGGGCTCCCCAAAATGAACCAGGGCATTTACACCCCTTTCTTAAAGTTCAAGGACTTCCCTTGTAATACTACTAATCTTCATAATTAATGTCAGCCAACACACACTGGGCATTTACTGAATTATTCTGAAGAGTTTTTAACAAATGAATCCTTCAAATTTACCCTCATGTCACAGATGAGTAAACTGAGGCACAGGGGGGTTAAAGACCTAGGACCTCATAAATAGCAAAGTCATAAGCCCCTTGCCTTCCCATCTTCATCTGCAAGCAGATAATCTACCTCTGCAGTCTGTCCACTTAACCACTATGCTATTTGCCATCTAACCACCTAACAACTACTTTGTACATTGATTCCTGACCTTTAAAGCTAATAAGCATTCATAAGATTTTTTTTTTTAATCATGAGTAAGCTTATGCAAAGGAGTGCTAACCTTCAGTTGAGACTTCATGTGATAACCAGGGCTGTGTTTCTTCTCTGGGCCTCAGTTTCTTTGTAAGATGAAGGGGTGATGGAAAGTATCCCCAGGCCTCTCACAGCTCCAACACGTTTACATCTCATGGGTGCCATAGGTTGAGTGTGGCACAAGCAAAAGTTACATTTATTAGAAAATATTACTGAGCCATCTACATCCATATTTTCTTTGGGTTACTGTTTTTCCTGTTACCATTAGGAAGTGAGGCTAACCCTAGTCATTTGACTTCTCCTGACTTTGTCAAAGTCCATGTTCAGGAAGAGAATCGCGGGAGGGCAGCCAGTGCCCAGTGGGAGAGTGGCTGATGCCCTGCAGGCAGCACCACAGCTGGGACAGCCCAGTGCATCCTCAGTGCAGCTCAGACCCTCACCATCAGCGCCTTGGAAGTTGCATGGTCCCGGGCACCCAGCTCTCCTCCCCTCCATAGCGGCAGGGATGGGGACAATCCCTGGATCAGACTGACCCCTAGGGGCAGCGCGGCAATGTGCAGCCCAGCTCCAGGCACACAAAAGGAGCCGAAGCTTCCAGCTGGAGCCGGAGAAAAATCTGCCAGGAGCTCTCTCAGATGCAGACACCACAAAGCCAAAACATTAACATTTTGCTTGATATTTATTCAGCTTCTCCGTCTTTAATTCCCCCTCGTCAAACAGCTCCAAATGTGTCTCTTTGAGTATCACAGTGATCATTTTGGATTAAAGTATTCCTTCTCAAAAGATACCTTAATTAAAATGTTTGTGGAGGGCAGTGGTGGGGGGAAGCGACCTCTGTACTTTTAGCACCTCCATGAGAAAAAAAAAGAAATAGTTAAAGGAAAGGGGAGATGGCCTTTTCACAACAGGAGACACAAAATTAGTTAGTTTTAAGCCTTTTATTGACTTCATTCTGCTAACTGTTCAAACACTTTGAGAATGAAGTCAGTAATAGCAAGAGTAGCAGGTAACATTTACCGAGTGCTCACTATTTGCAAGGCCCTCGTCTATGTCTGTGGCATGTCGTTCACATTTTATTACGAGGCAGCTAAGGTGCAGAGATTTTACGTGACTTGTCCAACGTCACACAGCTGGTGGTTGCAGGTTCCTTCTAAGCTGCAGCTCTCAAGGCATTTTTCAAACTGGAATTTACACTCAACAACCTTATCCATTAATAGCCAAGTTCTGTTAACACTTAGTTCTGCTACCCTGCACTCCTCAGTTCACAAGGTCAAGGGTTTCTCATAAAGAAGGAAAGGAAGGGGATGGTTCTATAGGGCTGGGTCACTGCCATGGACAAGGACTCAACACAAGAGACAGATCCCAGTTGTATGGGACATCACTTAAAGGTCCTTTGCATGAGGTTCCCAAATTCTCGTCCTCAGTTTCCTCCCATCTGGAATGAGGACCCTGAAATATCTTCTCCATAGGCTCTTATGAAACATGACTAGACACTTAACATTAAAGAATGACTGTTCATTTTTAGATGTGGTCCTGGTATTGTGGCCATGTTTTTAAAGGGGCCCTTAACTTTTAGAGATACTTACTGAAGTTCTTATGTATAAAACAGTGTGTTGTCTGGGATCTGCTTCAAAATGATCTATTCAGGAGGAAAATGAAGCAAGCTGGCCGTATATTGTTGGTCATTGTTGAAGATGGCAATCGGCACATGAGGGTTCAGGTCACTGTTCTCTCCATTTTCGTGTATACACATGAAATTTCCCATCATGTTTTTTATGAATGACTGATCTACAGTGCTTAGGTGCAGAGGTGGGAACATCAGGATACACTGTAAGGAACAGTGAGCCATGCAGATGGACACGGGCCATGTACTAGTAAAGGGTATGGTGACCCATACATTTGGGCAGAAATGATGTCTGATTATGAATATCAATAATTGTAAAAGCAGCTAACATTTTTTGACCATTCCTATGGGCCAAGCATATAGTTTCTCTAACACTATGTTAAGTCAATAATTTAATTTTTCAAAGATGTTTTTATTGATTTTTAGAGAAAGAGAGAGAAACACTGACATGAGAATGAAACATTGCGCCACCCGACTGGGGATCATGCCTTTAACTTACAAAAGCACAAGGAAATAAACTTTCAGGATGTGGAGCTAAAACAGCCACTACTCAACAAGTCCCTTCCGCGCAGGTGCAATCAAACTTCAGAGGTGTTTCACTTCTGGTCACTTTGGGTTGTTGTCTCAGGCCATTTTTAGGAAAGGCTCATTGCTTGCTTATCCCTTCCTGCAATAAAAGGTCATGCACCCACAAAACTCTATTTTTATTTTAATACTCAGCTGGGAACTTTAGACTTTGTTTTGCTAACTCACTTTGTAACTGAAGCCAAGTAATCGCATATGATCCAAATTCTGCAATGTTTTTCTCCTAGTTTCAAAGACTTTGACTCCCAAGAGTTTGAACTCGCACTGTGCACAGCCCCGTGATGAAAGTTTATTGGAGAGCTAGGTTTAAATGTTTCCATCAGAGTAGCCTTTAGGCCTGAAGTCACACAGTCACAATCAGGGCATCCCCACCCTTCTGTCTGCATTGTTTGCTGCCCTCACCAGTCATTCTGATTCCACAGTGACCCCAGAGGAAAGAAGCTAAAAACGGAAGCAGGAAGCAGAGAGAGGCGCTCCCTGGAATATAAAAATGCGATGGAAGTTCCCTTGTGGGATCCCTGTGTGTGAATCTCTTCTCAATGCAGAAGGGGTCCCAGCTACTTCACTGCACTAGTGGTGCAGGAGATGCACTCCTAAGGGGAGGGGCAATGAGACAGGTAGAGATAGAGGCACAGACAGAGGCAGAGGTAACGCATTAGGCAGTGTTCTCCAGAGAAACAGAACCAATACACTAGACTAAATACAGATGAGATGATAGATACAGCTATAGACACAGATGTAGACATAGACATAGACATAGACATAGACATAGACATAGACATAGACATAGAGTCACTTTTGCACAATTTTACAAGATAACCACCTAATGCATTATTTTGCTAAGAAAATAAGATTTTTTTCCAAGCACAAGCATGTTTTATTAGGATGAGAAGAGATCTGAATATGAAAGCAGTTTATAACTGAGATAAATTGTACATATATTAGTTCTATTATTCTACCTTATTAACCCCTTGATGTCATCGACAGAACCAATGTCCACTGATCCACAGCCCATGGCTAACAAACCAAGAACTATTGCTGATAACAGCTAAGAAAGCTCAGTTGGCAAAAGCCGAGCCAGGAAGCCGAAAGCAGGCCACAGAAGGGAGATTTCGGCAAGGGAAATAGGGCGGGGGTGGACACTCAGGCAAAGGGGCCCGCCTTCCAAAGGAGAGGTGAGACTTAGCAAAGAAGGAAAAAAGAAAGCTGAGTCAGAAGGGAAGTGATCTTTTTCATTAGAAGAAAGTATTTGATTTGATTTTTTTTGGGGGGGTGTCATTTTCTGCAAGAGAATGGGCTGTTGTTAATAATTTTTTAAAAAGCAAAATGGCACTGGTCTTCTACGTAGTGTTAATAGGAATATGGAAATGTAATCATTACATGCTTAATGAAGGACTAGTTAACAAAACCAAACCCTTACCTCTCCTCATAGCTTTTATAGAAATTTTCTCCCAAAGAACAATCTCAACCAAAGCAGATGTGTGGTTAGGCAAGGAGAGGTGTCCTGCGGGAATCCGGACCCAGAGCAGCCAGCAGGAGTGGCAAGAGCGGCATGGGTGCTCATTAACAGGCCTGAATTTGCTACTGGAAGCATGATTGATGCTTTTGATCCACAAGATTCCCCTTTTGTTGACTATGTTTCCGATGCTGTGTGATGTTTGATGATGTTCAGGGAAGATCAAAGGTGGGAGGAATAAAGTTTTGTGGAAACAAAATGTTCGCCCAGGGACCCACTCTTGAGTATTGCAATACTCTCAGGGAACATGCTTCCAAAAAGCCAGCAAGTAACCTTCATTCCCCCATCTGAGGCTGGGCCTGTGCTCTTCCTACATCCGCAACTTCCTTTAGGGACAAAGGAACATCCACTAAATGCCTCCTCCTCCCTGAGTCTAAAACACCTTGTACAGCAAATCCCAAAAGCTTGACTCTAGACGGTTCCTACCATTGGGATTAATGGGTTTAATAACTTCAATTGATGATGGTTTTGGTATGTGGGGTGTTTTTTAATATATCTTATTGATTTTAGAAAGGAAGGGAGAAGGAGAGATGCATAGAAAGATCAATGATGACAGAGAATCATTAATTGGCTGCCTCCCACCCACCACACACACACACACACACACACACACACACACACACACACACACTGGGGATAGAACCCATAACCCAGACAAGTGCCCAGACAAGGAATCAAACTGTGACTTTCCGGTTTATGGATCGATGCTCTATCGCAGAGTCACACCAGCTGGGCACAAAGCAGAGATTTTCAAAAGCAAAGCACTATTTCCATACTTCTGCAGGCAAGTCAGTTACACAAATGTCAGAAACTTTGTGTTCCTCCAAAGCAACAGCCGACAGCTTCAATTTCAGCACAGTCCTTGAAGGAGCTTAGGGATCCGGGGCTAACTGGCTGTACTCTAAATCCATGATACAACAGGACAGGAGAGGGGGTGTCGCCTAATAAATATTGATACTGGCTCTCGGATTTCCATACGATGCCTATTTTCAAAGGGAGAGTTTTTCCTCTGAAGGATCAGATTGACAGGTCATGATGTGGAAGCTCTTTCATCAACAAAGTGGGTGGAGAAATACCCGCATAATGATCTCTTTTAGCTGCTGCTGGTTTTTAAGACCTTGATACCACGTCTAACCACTTCTTCAAGGTCACTCCACAAACCAGAGGGAGATTTTCAGTCAGGCTGCCTCTGGGTGGTTGTGGCTGCATCAGGGATATGACCAGGGTGACCCTCTGTGGGGCCACTGGGGATCTGAGGCACAAGAAGAGTCTGGCCACTGGGAAGGGAAAGCTACTGAAGTACCTCAAACACACAAACTATTCCCACTTACACAGTTTTGCAAACCTAGGAGAAACCTGGGTACAGCTCTGGGGAATCTGAGTAAAGAACAGAAGGGATTCAAGTGGTGTGTCATCTCTTTCCCCAGAAAGTCTTGACTCTGGGAGGGAAAGGAGGCTGGGAAGTGGCCAGCGAGATCAGATGTGCAGGTGCATTTACAGTGTCAGCAAGGCGGCTGCTGGCCTGAGGCAGCGCGCTTCCCATGACAACTGAGGACACACTTTTGGCAAAATACTCTGCATGGAGCAGGAGAGCAAAGGGCCCACACGAAACGGTAAACACAGAATACAACAAAAGACAAATCAACATGAGCATATAAAAAAGGAAGAACATCTGGCTACTTCAGAGAACATATAAAGAATCCTAAACTCTTAATAGAATTCTTCTTATTAAGTCCTATGTAAACCATTGATGATACAAAGCTCATGACTTAGTTCGGTATGGAAAGCATTGTCCCTTTCAATGAACACGAGTTTACTTCAATGGGACCAAATGAGACGACGCATGCAAAAAGCATGTTAGTTAAAACTCTATTCATTCATTCATTCATTCATTCATCCATTCATTCTATGAAACTACCGCTCAGCAACACTAAGCCAGATTCCGTGCTGTAGGCAGCGCAGCCGTGTGAGTTCACATAACTACTTTCTGCTCTTAAAAAGCTTGTTCACTGGTAAGCTCTCCATAGCACATGTCATATCATAAAGAGATATAACTGAAGTCAAAGAGGAGGAAAAGCTTGTTCTAATAAAGATCACATGGAGCAAAGACGACACTTTACAGAGCTGAGGTGAGACAGCTTATCCTCAGCTAAGCGAGAGCCGAACACAGCCCTGTGCAATGATTAAGAGAAGGGCCTTGTTACCTGGGAGACCTTCTGGAGAGATGCTCTCCTCTGTGTGTCCCATCTTCAGAATCATCGTAAAATAGGCATAACAACGCCCATTTGTAAAGGTGTTGCAAGAAACCAATGAGAGTATGTAGATGCAGTATGTGGGCTATGGTAAGTACCCAGCAAGCAGTGGTTGTTTTAAAAATAAAAGAAATTTCTACTTTCTGTCATATATTTCTGTATTATTTGCATTTTTACAATAAGTATGTATTATGATCATCAGAAAAAAGGAAGGAAGGGGCCTCCCAAAATACAAAGAAGTAAGCAAATTAATCCTCAGTAAAGCTGATCAAACAGAAAATTCAGAAGTCTATAGATGAAATGCTGATCCCCAAAACAAGGACAGAATTATCCAAAGCCAACTTCTTCTTCCCAGGGGCAGGCTGTGGGCTGAGGCACCCACCCACTCAGCACCATGACTTGAAGTGGACCCCACGTGTGCGGGGACCCTGCACCCTGGCGCGGGTGTCGGCCACACCAAGAGCCTGCCATCAGCAGAGGCTGAAAGGGGAAACCCCAGGCCTGCCGCCCAAGGGCAGAGCACAGGTCTTCCGGAAGGTCGCACTGCACGGGACATTCTACACGGTGACTTCCTGGGTCAGGAACGTTCTTTTCCTGACACACATAGAACTGGATGTGATGAGGAGCCTGTGCCACGTCAGAAGGACCAGAGCTGCAGAAAACAGCTGCTCACCTCAGCCAGCACACAGCAGCCTGTGTGAATCATTCAGGCCGTTAGAGATTTTAAACAGTAATTTCCCAAATACCCTGTGTTCTGCAGTGGAAAGAGTGAGACTTGGATGCAGACAGGCCTGATGTCAGCTTCTCTTCCTATCACATATTCGTATGTGGTCCCCTGTGGTTTACTTAACTACCTGTCTCTATGGGCATGACTATAAAAAGAGGGTAATACTACGGGCCTTACAAATGTGTTGGTGTTGCCCTCGCTGGCTTGGCTCAATGGAGAGACCATCGGCCTACAGACTGAAGGGTCCTGGGTTTGATTCTGGCCAAGGACACATGCCTGGGTTGAGGTCTCACTCCTCAGTGTGGGGCATGCAGGAGGCAGCCAATCAATGATTCTCTCTCATCATTGATGTTTCTATCTCTCTCTCCCTCTCCCTTCCTCTCTAAAATCAATAAAATATATTTAAAAAACAAAACAAAACAAATGTGTTGGTGCAGACCTTATTCTAATTTTTTTACAAATGCAAATGATTAAATAAGTAGTAGCTCCCAAATAGTTTTTATACATGGACCACTTTAGCAAAAGTGATGAAATTTATTTATTTTTTATATCTTTATGGCTGACGATATTACAGATGCCCCCTTTGCCCTCCTAATCCAACTATGACTGGTGTCCTTGTAAGATGAGGAAAAGAGACCAGAGACGCACACACAGGAAAGGCCGTGTGAGGACATAGCAAGGGGCAGCCACAGGCAAGCCGAGGGGAGGGCTCTCAGGGGGAACGGATCCTGCTGCCACCTGAATCTTGAACATCCAGCCTCCAGAACTCTGGGAACACACAACTCTGCTGTTTGAGCCCCGCCCCCCCCCCCTTTGGTATTTCATTAGGGCAACCCCAGCAAACAAATACAAGGCGTGACATGATCCGACTTGCATTTTTCCTCCAGCCAGTCCTTTCCCCCCAGTCTTGCCCCTTTGACTTAGGATGCCTTACTACATGTAACTCTGCCAGCGTCTCCATCTCTTCCATCCAAGGGTCCTGGGTTCCGTGGGCTGGTCTGGTCCGCACCCGGCCTTTTCAATCTGGCACAGAACCCCTTCCTGCCCTGGCACTGGGCGGCGTCTTCTCCGGTTTCCATGCTATCCTATTTTTGCCCTATTTTATGTTCAGATGGCCACTTCACTGAGAATGTGCAAACATGGTATTATATACACGTACTTCCTTCTTCAGCTCCCTCGGAGGCCTGGCGAGCAGTCTTCTTCTTGAATGAATATTAGCTATAGTAACAAGTTTGTTAAAGATTTCTCAACATAGGATGGTTTTGCATTTAATAGGCTTTCTACTTTACGGAAATCTTCTAACCTACCTGGTAATGAAGCAGCAGACAAACAACATCTGGGCAGATATTTATCTTGTTAAGTTAAACATGCACCTGGCCCCTTAATTATGAACTGTAATTGACAACTCCATCATCGCAGAGCACTTTTCTGTCCATGCCACAGTGGTGCAAGTAATTAGGTAATAATTAATGATTCTTTAAGTGCATTCTTTCCTATGAGTTCCATTTTCACTGTGTGTCTATTTAAAGAGCAACAACTCTGTTTCACCCACGTAGACCAATGTTAGAATGAATGAAGGCCGTCTGGCTTACTGCGGGGATCTCGAAGGGTCATCTATAATCATGGCTGACCTTTCTCCTACTCCATAGGCCTTACCAAATAACCATAAAACTTTAGAGCTCATTATAGACACCAAACAAATATACATTCACAAAGATTCTTATCAGCATGTCACACATAACAAGGAAACGTGTAAATATATCAATAACCAGCCTCGGGGAAAGGATACATAAATTAGGGTACACACACGAAACAAAAAATTATAAAATGTTTAAATAATCCTGAAGATCATAAAAACGTGAAAAAGTTATCAAGTTAAGAAAAAGAACATAAAATCCTCTGATTATAATTATATAAAGTATGTATGTTACTAGACTCATATGGAAGGGAAAAGTTTAGTAATGCCCAGGAATGAAAATTGTTTCACTAGGACCCAGTAAAATGCATGTTTTCTTATTTTACTTTTTGTTATTGTTAATCCTCACCCGAGGATGTTTTTTCCATTGATTATCTTTTCTAGAGAGAGTGGAAGGATGGGGGAGGGGAGGGAAGGAGAGAGGGAGAGAGAGCGAGAGATAGAGAGAGAGAGAGAGAGAGAGAGAGAGAGAGAGAGAGAGATCACATGTGAGAGAGACACAGCGATTGGTTGCCTCCTGCATGTGCCCTGACTGAAGCTGGCGGGGATCAAACCTGCAACCCAGGTACACGCCCTTGACCTTGAATCAAACCCACACCTTCCGGTGCATGGGTCAACACTCTACCACTAAGCAACTTTGGCCCGAGCCTACTTACATTTTTGAATAGGTAACACATCCAAAAGATACAGAAAGATGTGCATTGAAAAGTGAATGTTCACCTTGGACCTTCCCCCCGCCCCCCGTGACCTTGTTCCATTTCCTAAGAGAATAACTTTTCTAGAAAGTACAAATTTTTGCTAGTTTTTGTATGTTGTTCTAAAGACAGTTTATGAATTTGTAAAAATATATGTACACATATTTTTTCATACAAATGGCGGCAATGATAGCACATACATTGTTCCACACCTCGCTATTCTCAGTCAATATCTCTTGGAATAATTCCATGTCATTACACAGAAAGCTACCTAATTATTTTTAATGGTTATGATGTTTTATTATATGAATTTATCATAATTTATTTAACCATCCTGTATTCATGTACATTTAGGTTCATTACAGCCTTTTGCTATTTGAAATAATGTTCCAGGCAATAGCCAAGGTGATACATTTAAAATGAAAATGAGATCAGACTTCTGGTTTAAAGATGACATTATAAAGCCAAAAATTTTCCCTTTATTTCCCTGGAAATCTTTGTAAAGCGAAAAGAACAATTGGAAATATAAGCACAGAAACCACAAACATTTTCTTTGTAGCAAAAAAAGAAAAAAAAAAAGAAAAATCCCACATATGTCTATCCAGTTCATAGAAAAGAAACAAAGGTTAAATGAACTTATAATACCAAACCCTGGGTTTTAAAAAAAGCCTTACCTCCCTTTACATGGAGCCCTTAATATTCTTCTACAGAAACCACTGGTCAAAAGCTCGTTGTATGTCCTTTGAAGATTTGTAATCAGAGATTTATGATTCTTATCATCAGAGAGCAGCTGGTTTCAGACCAACTCTCCCACTGAAATCACCCAGAAGTGCTTGGGAATGTGTCTTTTAAATATGTACTTGAAGATACTGGGGAACTACAAAGGCAGTGAGGACTTGAGGAAGCAAAGTCCTGGGGAAAGGACATTTACAAAAAGGTGAGCTTGATGTTAACTTCCTACTGCTTTCACAAGTGGTGGCCAACAGTCGGGCTGAGCAAGGATTTCCTACTTTCTTAGAAGACTTGGGGGCAATAATTAGAGGAAGTGTCCTAGCAAACACCCCAGGCTTTCCATTGAGAGCCCTAAAGGAAGACACTGCGGTAACAGAAATGAACCAGAAATAGACCACCCCTTACAAAGACCAAAGACCAGCTTTAAGTTAATTCAATATGTGATTGAACTGAAAGGACTGTATCGAAATGACTATATCCTACCCTAACTGCTTGCCAGAGGCGAAAAGAAACCATCTGTAGCCATAGGTAATAACCTCCAGAGCATCTCTAAAGATATACTTAATATGGGGATTTAGTCAAAAATGGTCACATCAGGAAATAAAACCAGATGGCTTAAATCATGGGGAAAAAAACAAAGGACAGAAATAGAGCCACAGGTAATTCAATAACGGTTTTATCAGACATGGTATTTAAAATAAGTGACTATTGCTGTTCAAGAAATTAGATGACAAGATGGTAGATTGAATTAGAAAATTTTACAATAAAATAAAATGTAAAACAGAAATTGAAAACAGATGTGCCTGGACCCACATCACCACTTTGTCATCAGAAGGCTGAAGAATTGAAAGACTAGTAGAAGCTCCACAATGTGAATATTGCTCACTTATAATAATTGGGTTAATGTAACAAAAAAACCCACATGTATCCAACAGCAATTTGTGTCTATATATTATGTATATGGAGATTATAAATAAATATGGATGTAGGTAGAGATAGAGAAAATATTAAAAATGAAGCATGAAAAAAAGAAGGAAGGGTGGAGTAAGAGACATAGTCAAAAATTTAATCTGTATAAGACATAACCAAAATTTTAATATGTATAACTGTATTCTAGGGGAGAATGTAACACACTTATGGGACTGAAGCCATTTTTTGAAGTGATACTAGGTAGAAATGCTTTAAACTGATGAAAGACATCAAACCACAGGTTTAAGAAACACTATAAACTCCAAGCAGGAAAATACAAAGAAAAAAACACACCTAGATTTATCACAGTAAAAGTTCTGAAAAATAAATATAAACAAGAAAAGTGCATTACAAATAACTAGTGGGGAAAAGGAAACATTTCCTTCAATGAAGCAAAACAAGAAATAACTTGTCGATGAAAATCACAGAACCCAGCCAATAACGGAATAACATCTTCAAAGTACTAAATAAAAAATAACTGGTAAACTTAAATTTTCCCCAGAAAAAAAAATCCTTCAAAAAACAAAAAGATATTTCAGACCATAAAAAGCTGAGGGAATTCAGCAGCAGCAGATATACAACAAATGGGATTCTAAAGTACCTAGGGAAAATGATCCCAGATTAATCAAGGGAAATTCAGAAAAGAATAAAAAACAAAAGAAAGGTCCGTATGAGAGTGAGTCCAAGTAAATGTAATTGTATAAAACTAATATTTGCTCATAGGGATTCGTCGGTGTACAAAATCAAAATATATAGTAAGCATTCCAGAGTCTTTGCATTCACAAAGAAATGGTAAAAGTACTAATCTATGTTCCCTTTTAATGGGTCAGCATTTGAAGACGACATGATTGCGTGTAGAAAGTTTTAAAATTTACAGATAATTTATAACGGTTAATAAATACATGAAACAAACTTGTTTCATGCACAAAATAATTGCATTCCTTTAACAACCATAGCAAATTCAGAACGAGCATAGGATACCAATATTTTTTTCTGGACAGGAAGGCCAGCGGCTGAAATGGTGTCTCTTCACCCACACACATCACTGCTCCCCAGAGAATACTCACTCCCACTTGCCTGGCTAACTTCAGCTCCTCCTGCAAACTTCAGGTCGCCATCACTGCTATAGCCCCAGCATCCGCACCTCCACTCTGTTCAAAACACAGGTGACCGGACAAAAGGCATGTGGCTTCCTGCATGCGGAGAGGAAGGAGGGATGCTAGAGGCAGGTGAGCTGGAGCAGGTGAGCCAGGAGGGTGCGTGTGTAGGAAAACAGGATGGTTTTTAGGCGCCGGAACTGCCTGGTTACAAGAGTGTACGAAGTGAGGAGGGAACCCTCCAACCCAGAGTGGACTGGGCTGGGAGAGGATGGAGGGAAGGAGTGAGTTGTCTTTAAAAGGGCAGTTTCAGGTGCCTGTGGAACAGCCCCTGGCGATGCTCAAGTGAGGTGAGGGCTCATGAGGGGAGAATAGGAAACAGCTGCCATCCCTCTTTCTCCCCCAGAGGTCACTCTGTGCCTGCAGGCCCAGCTGCCTGTCCTGCTTAAAATAAGATATGTGCAGTGTGCACAGGAATTTGTTCATAGCTTTTTTTAAAAAAAAAACTACAGTCCGGCCCTCCAACGGTCTGAGGGACCGTGAACTGGCCCCCTGTTTAAAAAGTTTGAGGAACCCTGCTAGAGTTTCAAAGTTCTTGCACATCCCACAAACCCTCCCCACACACACCACCCCACACCTGCACGCACACAACGTTTCCTTGACCTTCAAAATCGCGTGAAAGCTGCCGTGGGAGCAACCTAACTTTTAAAGGGGATGGAGAGGGAGAGGGGGTGGAGAGGAAGGTGGGAGAATGAGAAGGACTTGCCTTCACTCACCCGGGGAGGAACTCGCAGCCCTGCAATCACACACTTTCCTCTGGACGCCTGGTGCCACCTAGTGGCTGAGCCTTGTAACTGGCGGAATTGCTACTGGCTGTGGAGACCAAAGCAGGCCAAGGCTGCGGATGAGCGGGATGGGGGCGTTTAAGGAAGCAAGGGAGGAGGGAGGTAATGATTAGAAAGCCGTTCTTCTGGGACCCGGGATACCTGCATTCGTGCATTCGGCTTGAAAGGGCAGCCAGGTGCCGGCTGCCCATTGGCGGTGCGCGGTCTGCAGCGCCCCCTCCCCAGGGAGACTGGCTTCTGGGAACCTCGGACCCCTGGCCCTGTCCTTTGCCTGATTAGAAAGACCCCCCGGGGCCTGTAATGCCATCCCTGCTGATGTTTTCGTCCTGATTATTATTAGCACTCTTATGACTAGTGCCTGGATAGCGTGTTTCTTATTTGGAAACCCAACAAGCTTTTAATTAGAGAAGCAACGGGAAGAGATATTCCGCTGTATTAATGCCTCTGAAAACCCAGCACAGCTACAAGGAAGATAATCTCATGGATAACAGCACGTTGGAAATTACGGGAACAGCTTCCAGTAGATGACTAAGTGGAAATTTCCAGGGAGGGTCAACTGCCGTTAGTTAATACTTGCGGCAAAGTGCAGCTCTTAATAACGGGGCTGTTTTCCTATCCTTGTGGGAGGCAAATAACAAGAGTTAGGATTTCCACTTTAGATGGTGGTTCTGGTCCAATTTTAAGGGCCCAAGATCTAACAATAATGAATCTAATACAAGTGTGTCTTAGAAAGAAACCTTTCACCATCCACTCCCAGAGGGTCCTAAAATATTTTTTCTTTGCAATGAATGTCACCAAATGACCTTAGGTCAGGCTGTAAGACTGCCCCTGGAGTTGACTATTTATACAAATGGGCACATGTCTTTCTTTCCCTGTGTGTGCTCCCTGAGTCAGGGCTGGCTCGTTTCGTCCAGTAAAACACAGTGTGTAGCCCTAACCGGTTTGGCTCAGTGGATAGAGCGTGGCCTCAAGGGTCCCGGGTTCGATTCCGGTCAAGGGCATGTACCTTGGTTGTGGGCACATCCCCAATAGGGGGTATACCGGAGGCAGCTGATCGATGTTTTTCTCTCATCGATGTTTCTAACTCTCTATCCCTCTCCCTTCCTCTCTGTAAAAAAAATCAATAAAATATATTTTTTAAACAAACAAACACAGTGGGTAACAGTAGTAACAAGGCTGTCCTATTTGCTGCTGGGTACCCAGGGCCTGAAGAGGGCCCCGTCATAGGAGGAACTTGTCAACAACGTGTGTGCGGAATGAACGAATTTTTCTCATGTGCTCAAATCTAACCCTCACCTCAAGGTACATTTCCCCTCACCTGAACTAGACACCGTCTTTCCTGGGCCTCTTATGTGGCACAGGTTTCCATCTGGATTTCCTAGAAGCGGAGCCTGAGCAGACTCTGAGCAAGCCACTTACGGAGGGTGTGCTCTGGGAGACCCCGTAGGGGAGTGAGGGAAGCAGGGAGAGGAGGGGGAGGGGGGCGAAGGACTTCACAGCAGAATCAGCCTTCTCCCACCCTGCAGGGAGCTCTGGCCTGAACATTGCCCCCCAGAGGTTGTCCCAGCCAGAGCAAGGGGGCTGGCCTGTCGGACCCCTGCATCGCTCAGCCCCTGGTCATGGCCCAGGCTGGGTGGGACATGTGGAGGGAGGGTGGTGTCCTTCAGGCATCCCTCAGTGACTGTCAGAACAAGGAGGCAAGTGTATGCCATGAGCAGCCACCCCTGCAGCAGCTGGACTGGTGAAGCAGCCCCAGGGGACACAACAGCGTCTGCTGGGATATTTTCTTCCCTACAAACAACACACACCTTGATATCAAGATCCTTATCTCGCTCACCTTCGTGTCTCCCAAAGCAGGGGCGAGAGGACATGGCAAACCTGGCCTTGGAAACCTGAGGGATGAAGGAGTGGCTCCATAAGTGTACTTGTGTTCGCAATGGAGTGTGAAAATCCTTACACACACGTTCACTGCTTGAATAACACCAAACATGTTTTTCACGTGTATGTGGCCTTCAGAAACCATTTTTTTAAATATATTTTATTGATTTTTTACAGAGAGGAAGGGAGAGGAATAGAGAGCCAGAAACATCGATGAGAGAGAAACATCGATCAGCTGCCTCCTGCACATTCCCCACTGGGGATGTGCCTGCAACCAAGGTACATGCCCTTGACTGGAATTGAACCCGGAACCTTTCAGTCCGCAGGCCGACGCTCTATCCACTGAGCCAAACCGGTCAGGGCCAGAAACCATTTTTGATGGGCATGGGTGAAAGGGGAGATATGTACAAGTTCAGTGACCGAAAGGAACCTCACAGGCCCCCCAGTGGCCCACGGACTCAAGGAGGTTATCATAAATTCCTAACTGGACACGCACACCTCAGGCCTGCAACTTCTTTAGCATAAGGATTTCTTGTGCTTTTTTTGTTTTTGTTTTTTCTTTATTTCAGGGAGAGAGAGAGAGAGAGAGAGAGAGAGAGAGAGAGAGAGAGAGAACAGAGAAACATCGATTGGTTGCCTGCCGTATGCGCCCCAACCAACCAGAGCTCCAATCTGCAACCTAACTCGGTGCCTTGAGTGGAATTCAAACCAGAAGGCTTTTTTGTTGTTTTATTTTGTCTGTTTAGCATAAGATGACCCTGTAACTAACTGAGCCGCCCGGCCAGGGCAGTAACGTTTTAAGCCAGCCTTGTCCACTGTTCTTATGCACCTCGGTTAACACACAACCTTGAAATATCATAAATAATCCTCTTCCCAGACCCCTCTAGGTGTGACTACCCTCACAGAAGCAGTCTTGTTAATCACCCTGTAATCCAATCCCACCCGGCTCTCTCCCGCCTCCCTGTCTTCTTCCTTATTCCCCGCTTCATTCCAAATGTGTCAAAGAAACTGCAAACTGTCACTCTCTGAAGCATTGAGGTCTTGTTCCCAGGCATGTGGTTGGTGTGGCTCAAATAAAATCTTATAAGATTGTCTACAGGTTTGGACACTCTAACTTGCAATCTTGGGGATGGGGGGCGGGAGTAAGTGTGTGTTTTTTCATCTATAGGAAATGCAAAGGGTTAAATCCACTAAAATCCTGTCTAGGCCACATTCTTTCCACAAACAATGTAAGATATAAGTTTCCCCCCTGGTGTTAATTATAGGGAACGGTGTAACTTGCTCTCGCCCGCCCCTCATCTCGTTTATGAGTCCTGGTGTGCAGACCAAGAGCTCCTGCGGTTTCCAGAGCTGAGCGCTAGGCTGCCCTGGCCGGTGAGCCAGCAACCAGCAGAGGGCAGTGCAGCCCCACACACTGACTTCCCGCCCAGTGAAGTCAGGACCTAGAAAGTGCCTACACATTTGGACTGGGGCGAGAATCTGCTCTCAGCTCCTGAGGCTTTTTACATTTGCTGCTGTCTCAGCAGCTGGAGGTTCGGGTTAAATGTCCGGTTGTGTCACGACCTGTCTTACATATGTCTCTGTTTGTGATGCAAATGAATGAGGAGGCTGGACCCCTGGCCCAGAAGATCTGTCTTCTGCACTTGGGGCTTGCAAGGGGGCCTGCCCTGCAGCCTGGCTATCACCTGGAGGCTCAGGGTAGCCTAGGTCTCATGCAGGCTCCTCAGAACTCAGCGTGTGGCCCCCTCAGACGTGGGGCTCCAGCCAGTCTGGGTACAGGCTGCCTCTGACATTTTGACGGCTGGAGTGAGTCATATAAATTCCCCTGAAGATATAACTCTTCCATCTTCAACCTCATCCCTTCTGGAAAGAAGTCCTTTCACTCCAGTGGAAGAACTTCTTTCCAGAAAAAAAAAAAAAGAAAAACAACTTATCCTTAACTGATGGTTTTAGTCCCAGGCATCTGAAGCACATAGAACTTACTAGCTGTGCCCTTAACCTTCCTTGTATGAGTGCCCAAAGCTCAGGGTGGCCTCAGTCGAGAATTTTATAAGAAAACATCAGAGGCATTTAACCAGCTTTGGGACCATGGCAAGCTTTTCAGCAGAAAGTGAAGAAGGCTTTGCTAATGCTACTTTCCCTGCTGCTAATGTTGCTTCTTTACTCTTTTCTTATCCTTTTTGTTCATTAATATTTGGGCTCAAAAGGAAAGTAAACTTTCCTTATCTGACCCCACCCCCACCCCCCACAGGTATACCAGATGCCCCCAGCAGTCAAGACACAATACGTGGCAAGAGACTGAGAACCCAACACCATCTAACATGTCGGGGAGTGCTGAACGGACCGTGAACACTTGGGGACCCGGCTGAGGGGAAGTTAAGCTAGGGATACATTCACTTGGGGTTACAAATAAGTACTGTACTGTTGCTTCATTATATTGTTAGATTATCACCATCCATCCAGGAACACTCCTGGATGTACTCAGCATGGCAGGCATACAAAGGCAGAGGGCCAGAGATCATGTCATCACATGAAAAGGTCCTGCAGTGTCCGAGTAGTGATGGAGAGACAAAGTGTGCCATGTATGGAGCCAGGCAAAAAGTATCAGAGTAATTAATACAAATATGATGTTCTTTGTCTGGGTAATACTTGTAGTGGTTGTCAACTTTTCTCATTCTTAAAAAACCCTCATTAGTATACCATTTTTTGAACGTAAACTTTGCATTTTTTATTAAAGAGGATGCCCCCAAAATTGTTTCTACTAATAGAAACCTAGAACTAATAAAATCTAGATCCGCCTTTGTCACATCAGATGCAGTGACCACACAGAGTCCAGGCTGTAGTAGGCACAGTGTCTTGGAACTGTCTGTGGTGCTGGAACCCAAGTTCACTGGCCTCTCTCCATGGTACCTCCTGAGTAAGATTGTCTAGGCCAATAAATTGTGCCCAGAGATGAAGAATTGAGACTTCTAACTGAGGTCATGGTTCATGCATAGAAATGGATGCTTGGCCCATGCAGTGACTAATAAAAAAAAAGAAGAGAGGAAACCACAGATGACTCCCAAGATCTGCAAAGCGTCAGGGAAACCCACAAGACAGGGGCACCACGAGGATATCAGCTGGAGAAAAACATTGACCACCAAGCCATGCCTGAGTTGAAGCCAAGGGCAGAGAGGAGGGACCTGGTGAGGAGGGAGAAGTAGCAAGAATAGGCTAGACTGGGATGGGGGCTGTCTGCAGGAAAGCGAGAAGAATGACTGAGAGGAAGCCCTGGGGCAGAACACAGACCCTTCCCATTGAGCTTGTGGAGGACACGCTGACTAAGCTGAGACTTCATCCCCACATCCCAAATGGGAGTGAGTCAGAATAGATGTAAGTGATGGTTTTATACAGGCTTCCAGCGTCCGTGAGGATGTGTGGCTGACTGTCAGAATCTTGTCTCTGCTTTCAGGGGGGCACTCAGTTTCTTGAGAAGTTGGGGATGTTTGGACAGTGAGAAGGCCAGCATCCAGGCCCCATGAGTGACTTTTATCCAGCTTCACGGGCTGAGACTGGGCCCCCAAAGGATGCAGATGCTGCTGCGGGAGGCATGATGTGGCAGGCAATGGGGCCTTAGGAGCCAATTTTCATGAGAAACACGAGAAAGGCAAGGGCCATACCAGAACCTGGGAGGGGCAGGGCTGACACACATCTTTTTACTGGAACACACTGGTGGGGCTGAGGGGTGACTGTGGGTGACAGGAGGCTGTCATCCCCCTTTGCACCGCAATCTATCATCATTCCCACCTCTTCCAAATGAGCTAAGGTAAAGCGTGTGTCAGCTCAGCCAGCAGACCTTCTGACGTAATTGCCCTTTGCTGTGTGTTGAGATGCTCCCTGCCACCCAAAGACATGTGGAAACCCTAAATCCCTGTCAAGGTGATCTTACTTGTGAATAGAGTCTTTGCAGATCTTATTAATATGAGGTCATACTGGACTAGGATGGGTCCTATGTCGATTATGACTGGTGTCTCTATAAGAGGAGCAGAAGACAGGAAGGCACAGAGTCACAGTGTGAGAAGGCCGGGCAGTGACTGAGGAAAGACTGGAGGGATGCGTCCACAAGCCAAGGAATGTCAGGTGTGCAGCAACACCAGCAGCCAAGAGAAAGGCATGGGGCAGAGTGTCCCTCGGGCCTTCTGGGAGCTGCCCTGCCAACACCTAGCTTTTGCACTTCCCAGAACTGAGAGAATTGATTTCTGTTGTTTTAAGCTGCCCCATTCGTGGTGATTTGTTATGGCCGCAGGAAGTGGCACACCCTTCCTTGGACGTGGTCATTATTTCATACTGCAGTGCCTTTGTTCCTGCCGGTACCTCTACATGGAATGCTCTTCCCTGAGGTGCTCGCAGGGATCCCCCCAGGATGGGCCAATGAGGTGGGGCAGAACACCCAGATGCTTAATGCTGCATCTTGGATAGGCCTTCCTGGCTGCCCTGTCTCACCCACCCACCCACTCCCAGTACTTACTATTTATCTGTCAATGGCTTTACTGTTTTCCTGACCCTTTCCTCTACCTGAAATCACCTCCTTTCTCTAAAGCTCCTGACAGCGGGGACCTGATCCCTGAGGCTCACCAGTGACAGCAGCTCCCAGCATACAGTAGGTGCTCAAGAAATACTTGATAAATAAAGAGTTAGATGCTCAGAAAGCAGGTGTTGACTAAATAAATGAAAGCCACATGACTTCTTGCCACCATCCTCCTTCTTATAAAGTTGACCCCCCCTAGGCCTCTCTTTTGGAGAAATTTAGGAAACAACTTTTTCAGAGACCAGGAAAGATTCTCTCTTCATTAGCCTCTTACAAAACGGCATCCTGAAAGGTAGGAGAGCTCGGTGCCTGGATTTCACAGGTGTCATCATCACCTCTGCCTCCAGAACAGGGCAGGGAAGCAGGTTTTATCCTCAGACCAGAAGGACACTCCAGTGGTCGTCCACCAGGGGGCAGTCTAACCAAGCTGAAGGCTCAGACGCATCGAAATTGAGTTCACTGGAAGGCAACCGACAGAAATTAAAAGGCCAAGAAAATAAGGTGAACGACATCATTACTCTGACAGTCTCCCAAGTGAAAGCAAGATTAGCTTGGAGAAGCCACGAGAGAGCAGGAGGCACCCAGGAAACGCAGCCACGAGAGAGCAGGGATGGAGGCAGTCAGTGGGGCTGCAAAGGTGCCCTCACCCCTCCTCCACAGTGGTTCCTGTGGGTGAGCATAGCCGCTCCCTGAGTGCTGACTGAGGACTCCCAGATGGATTCTATGATCCAGGATGGAGACTGCACCCCTGGTTTGTTCCCAGTGGCGTGGGCACCACCACCTACACCGCTAAAGATGTGGGGGTTTGAGGCAATGGCACAAACTTCTGTTTGCCGGCCAGAACTCATTCTCTCCTTCTATATTATCGGGGTGCAGTGACATGTGGCCATGTGATCACCTGTTGGCCAATGAGATGTGAGACGATGTGAGGCTGCTTTAAAGAGAAATGACTGGGCCAGAAAAAGATCATCTGCCTCCCTCACTCTCCCCTGGGCCTGTGTCTGAAACAGAACCGACCAGCCTCCCAGCCTCACGAGGTGCATTTGGCCCATGGCCTTGCAGGTCGCAGGGCCACCATGCATTGACGTGCCATCTTCACAGTGGACCGCCCATCCCCGGAGGGCCTGGCTCTGCCCTTGCCCAGGCCTGCAGCTGACATTCATTATTCAGGGCTTCAGGACGATTATTCAGGACGATTGTAAGACAATCGCCAAGTGAGAGCCACAAGGAAAAATGAGAAGACATTTATTGAGTCATCTACAGAAGTTTGACATCCTCAATATCCCAGACGAGGTGTGAGCACAGCATGAACGGTAGTGGGAGTGGGATCTGCGTGGCTGGTCTTTACTGAGCGACAGGGAACCCAGCTGACCCGGCTCCCACAAGGGGTCCTGGAGCCGTGTCTGGGATGCCAGGTGGCCCCATGCTGGTCCTCACAGGGGCAAAGCGACAGAAGACAGACACAGCACAAGACACACGTGGCCACGCACACACACCCCAGGACTGGAGTTCAGGGAAGGCGAGGGAATGGGCACTCGGCCCACTTGAGGGATGTCCCAGGTCTCTAGAGGATTCCCATGGGTGGCAGGGGATGCCAACAGCACCCCGGTCCTAACCCAAGAACAACCTGACTCACGATGGAGACACACCTGGAATTGTGTCCATTGGGGCCTGGCCTCGCCTCACCCTGGTGCCAGTAGGTTTCTACAGGAGGGACAAGTTACCCCAGGAGGGCTCGGGGGAGTTGACAAAGAGCACAGGGAGCCTTTGGGGGGTCTTCCCCCCATAACCATTCCCACCTACATGTGGTCACCAAAGCCCTTTCTCACAGGGATCTCACCGCCGCCCTTCCCTGGCCCGTGGACAGACACACAGCATGTCCTCCCATTTCCTGGGTCGGGAAACAGAGAGGCTCAGCCAGGAGGGGCAGTCGGGGTGGCACACAGGCCCCCAATCACGGTGACCCCGCCACCCCTTCTGCACTCAGGAGTCCTAACAACTTCTGTGGCCAGTGCCCCGCCCTGTGCCAACAGAAGCTTCCCTGAGGGTCTCATGGGGGGCCCCCGTGCAGGGCCCTTTCCTCACGCATATTTGCTCAGGATCCCAGCGGGTGCAGGGCCAGGATAGGCCCAACTGCATTTTGTCATCAGCCCAAAGGGGAAGTTGGACCTCCTGGCTTGAAGATGCACAGAGAAGGAGTCAGGGCCAAACAGCAGGCCAGCAGCAAAGCTGGGAGAAACCCAGGTCCCCGTGCCCTGCTCGGGGCTCCCCCAGGAGGCCGTGGTCACGAGGCTCAGGTAGGAATTTATGGTGACAAAACACCCACTGCTTTCACTTTGGAGTAGCCTGGAGGGGGTCAAGGGGACTCACAGAATGACCAAAGCCTCTCCCAGCTTTCCTTCGAGAAGGGACAGGGTCAGGAGGAGGTGAGAGCACCCTGGGTGGGGGCTGGCCTGGGGATGTGAGGCCTCCGGGCAGCTCCAGCTCCTGGACCTGTCCCCCACAGGAACCAGTTCAGGGAGGGGAGGGGTCCGAGAAGGACAGGCCCCTGGGTGAGTCAGAGAGCTGCCCACTAGACAGAGGATGTGGCCTGGCTTCAGGCATAGGAACAGTCACGAAACTCTCAGTCCTGAGGGTCACCAGAACCTCTGAACTCCCAAATCTCCCACTCTGACCCCTCACAGGCTCCCTGACAGCTTGAGCAACCGTGCCTGAGTCCCTCTGCCCCAGTGCTGGGCCTTTCCGACACTGCCCCATCCCCAGGAGGACTCAGCCTCCCTGCTGAGCTCTGTCCTGTAGGTTGCATGAAGCAAGAATCGCCTCCTTCCTGGCGATGACCTTGTAGAAACACAGAGTCAGGAACTGCTCCTCCCCAGCCTCCCCACTCCCCAGGTCCTCTCCCTCCTCACTCAGTGCAACTTCTTATCCCTCCTGCACCAGGCAGACACCGAGATCCTTGCCAGGCCCGTTCCCGGCAGATGACTGGTGTTTAGACAGAGAACCCAGAGGTGCATTGGACGGGACGAATCATCCGGTCTTAATGAACATTTTGCAGATTTGAAAACAAAGGACCAGAGGGTGAGGCTTTCCCTGGACCTCATGCTCTCACCCCCCACTGCCTGTGACTCGGAAGGCTAGCTGCCTAGCCTCCTGGGACATCCCAAATGCCACAGGATCTCGGCTCACATGATTGGAAATCATAGGTTCAGAGAGAAAAACAAAGCGACAAACCAGTGGAAGCCTGGGGCCCACAAGGACCCAGGCCCAGGGCTCAGCAGCAGCACAGGGAATTCGGGGCTGGTTTTGTTTTTGCTGATCTGTGGCCTCCAAGGAAAGTCACAGCCTCTCTCACAGTGAAGCAGGCCTGCTGATGGGGCAGGGTGAGGAACAAGGGCCGTGCTCAGGGGACCCTCCCACAATCTGGGGGTGACCACCGCCCTGGCCAGGGACAGGGCTGGGCCTGCACACCATGCCCAAGGCACTGGTCCAGTTGTCCATGGCCCGACCCTTCCCTCCAGCCCACCAGCTTCCACTGTGGGATCCACATGGAGGAGGAGGCTGTTCCATTTCTAATAAGCAGCACCGCCCACGCTTCTATGCAAATGTACACATCCCAACCGTGGGTGATGCCCTTTCCCGCTTTCCACCTGAACTGGAGGATTATGAAAGTACAGAGCCTGGAGACGCATTCATCCCCTCATCTCCCAAATGGGGAAACCGAGGCCCAGACAGGGAGCGCTCTGTCCACAGGCCCAGTGGGCTGAGCCTGACAGGGGCAGGCCCCATGTCTCTGAATCCCAGCCTGTGGCCCCTCGGAGTGCAAGGTGGCCCACGGACACCCCTTTGGGTAACACACTTGTCTCCCAGAGCAGGGGAGGGGGGGGTCACGAGGTCAGAGGTCAGACGGAAGGACCGCAGCCTAGGAAGTGGAGGCAGCTCCTTCACTCTCTGATTTTACCAAAGACCCAGGGCCTTGCGTTCTCCAACCCTCATAGCTCAGCCCTCGCCAGCCGCACAGACGGCCTCTCCAGTAACAAGCAGCTCACAAGGGCCCAGGCCCTTTCCTCCTTCTCAAACCAGACAAAGCCACCCTCACCGTCCACCCCAGCTCCACAGGCATCCCAGGCCACGGCCACGAAGCCGGTCCACACGCTCAGCTGGGACACTCGAGCTGACACGGCACGACGCCAGCCCCACACAGGTGTCCCCACACTCAGGGCATGCATGGTGCTCCAGCTTTGTCCTCCACCCACCCCACCCCACCCCACCCCAAACCTGCGTCTGGCCCATTTCCTCCTCACACTGTGGGGGGCCAGGACTAGGCTGGGGTACCCAACTCCCTCCACCTGCAACTTCTAAGAGGCGTGGGGATGTGTGGCTTCCCCTTCAACATCAAGGACACCCCAGCATCCTTCCTGTGACTCAAGGGCAAGAGCACACGGTGGGGGGGGGGGGTCTCAGAGAGACTTTCTAGCTGAGGACCAGCCCCAGGAGTTAGTGGCTCCTCAGGGTGGGGTGGGGGAAGGGTAAGAGTGGGAGGGGAGCTCCTGGGCCTGGAATTGGGCCACAGAGGGCTAAGGTGCTTCATTCTAGTCATGGCTTTGACTGAGGGGAAGGCAGCTGGGGAGGACTTGGGGGTTTTATGTGGTGGATGTGGCTGGGGAGCAGTTATTCCCAGGCATCCATCTCTCCTTCCACAGCCTGGGCGGGGGGGTGGGTGCAGAAGAGAGGCTACCAGGCGAACCCCTGCCCGTGTGCGTCGGGGTGAATCACAGAGATGCTGAAGGCCTCCCCCATCCATCTCCTTCCCATCAGATGCGCATTTCCAGCTCTCGGCAACCTTCCACAGTCCAAATGAAAAGCACCAGCACGTTCCCCCACCTTTAGCCCACACCCAGACTACAGTCTCAGACAGGCAGCGCCCTGGAGCAGTCCCACTGCCCCAAACCCTGGAGCTGGGCACCCAGACACCGAGAGGTTGGGCAAGCAGGAGGCCCTCACGTCTGGCCTGTGCTGAAGGCCGCTTCTGGCATCCACGTGGGACCCTGGATGGCCTTGGTGACGGGAGGCCTGAGAAGGGCCCCCCAGCTTGTGAGGAGTCCCTTCGAGAGTCAGATATTCTGAGAGGCTGTCCGGCAGGCCCCACCGAACCCCAAAGCAAGGGTGTTGGCCTCAGGACCAGGTGAGGCGCTAGCTGGGGCTGGGGCTGGGGCTGGCGGGGAGGGGAAGGTGGAGCTGGGACCTGCTGGAGGTGAGCTGGGGCACTGGACGAAGGGACCAGGATGGTACAGCTTTCCCACATCTGAGGAGTATTTACACGTCTGGGGTCAGGGCCCAGGGGTTCATGGTGGGTGGGGCCAGCGCCAAATTGGAAGGGGGGCGAAACACCTTCTGTACCTGCTTCCTCCTCCCCCCTCGGGGGGGCCGGCTTCTGGCCCAGGGCCTGTCCGAAGGGAGAAAGGAGGCAACATGCGTGGCCGGCGCCCGCCGGCAGCCCAGCCTGGCTGGAGGAGGGGAAGGCGGAGGGGCTCAGGTGGCCAGGTTGTCGGCCGGGAGGCCGGACATGCGGATCTGGGAGCTGCTCTTGCTCAGGATGGAGAGCTGGGTGCCCCCGTTCACCCCGCTGCTGGCCAGGGACGGGTGCCGGTGCTTGAAGTCCACGGCGAAGTAGCGGTTCACCTTCCAGCTCCGCCACTTACGCTTGATCTCCGCCTGCACCTGAGGGAGCAACAGGGCCGTCACCTGCCAGCCCCGTCCCCTAGGCCGCCCAGCCTGGCCCGGCCGCCTCCCGCCGCGCCCGCCCGCTCCCACACTGCGGCTGGCAGCCCCGAGCCCACATCACTGCTGAGCCAGGCCCACCGGTGGCTTCCTGGGGTCCGTGGCCTCTCATGTCCACGGTCAGTGACCAGCCGCTAGGGGCCTTCAGGAAGCTGTACAGCGCTGGCCCTGGGTGGACAGATCAGGGCAAGGCGCCCTCTTCTGACCGTCAACGTGGGCTGCACGTTAGACTCGCGTGGAGAGCTTTAAAAACCCAGACGCTCGGACCTGACCCCCCAACGAGCACGTCAATATCTCTGGGGAAGTTCTGCGCCTGTGTGAAAACTCCCAGGGACTCCAGGATGCAGTCCAGGCTGAGAACCACAAATAATGCACCCCCTTGGCAAACACCTCCCTTAACTCTTAGCAAGGTGTTTGTGGGGGGGGGCATGCCCCATTTCTGCCTTTGTGCGCCTCCCATCTAGAACCTTGGTGGGGTGTACAGACTGCACAACTGGAGACAGTCCTGGCCCCCTCCATCCCAGCTCCCCGACCACAATAGCCCTGGGCAAGCCCATGTCCTCCCCATGTCCCCTCTGCCTCGCCGGGTCTGGCCGCGTCTGGCCTTACTGTAGGGTGTGGGCAACCACTGAACCACATCTCACATGCAGAGTGGGGAAGCTCCCGCATCTCCCAGCCAAGACCCAAGCCTGCTGCCACGAGTCCCATCCACACCAGCCCCACCAGCTCAGCACCTCGGGTTGGGCTCCGCTCAAAGCATCACCCTAACAGGTTAGATCTGGGGGCCCCAAGAGCAGAGCACTGGATGTGAGCATTACTAGAAGGTGTTGGGCCTCTCCCGGTGGTCTCTGCCGAGTCCCCACAGTCCCTTCCCTATAGGGTGGGTTTGGGCCGGCTGCTCGCTCAGCACCCTGCCCATCACAGCCTCCTGGCAGAGGGCACCACTCCTCTGCCTTCCCCTTCCTCACTTTCCCTTCATCTTTACTAAGGCAAATCCTATGAGAGCCTCCCAGGCGGGTTCGCCTCTGCAGCTGATGCCTTCATGGGGCGGGTGGGGGGAAGAGGCTCTCAGGAGACCCTGGTGCCATGCCATCCCATCCCCACCCCCCTCGCCCCCAGTCGGGTCTGGCAGCCTTGGCAGAGCCCCAGTCTGGATTATGAACCCTGTGTGCCAGCAGGCGGCACCCTATCTACTCCCCAGAGAGCCCACCTCCACTGCAGAGAAGCCGGAGGGCGGGGTCTTACCTCCCCGTTCAGAAAGCAGTAGAGCACAGCCACCACGAAGCCCTGGGGAGAGAGAGCAAGGACACCTGAGCGTGCCCGCCAGGACCTCCACGCAGGGTGCGCGGGAGGGGGCAGGAGCGACCAGGGGGCAGAATAACGCGGGCACTTGGAAGGGGCCACCTGCCGCCCCCGGAAACCTGGGAGGAGATAAGTTCCGCTCCACCAAGACGGCCACAGCCACGGAGCCACGGGGCTGCGGAGGGAGCCCCTCCCCCGGACACACCTGGCTTCCGAGCGCACACTTCCTTGGTCAAGTCCTGCCCTTTCCCAAAGACCAGCGTGATCCCTCTTCCTCCACGAGGCCTCCCCTGCATGCCCCACACTGTTCTCTGGACTCCCCAGCCAGCCTGCAGGCCCCCAAGGGCAGACCCAGCAGGACAGCCCGGCCCTGGGTTATACGCACCCTCCCTAGGCCACATGCTCTGCGCACGCACCCAGACACCGTGAGCATGTGCTTGTGCGCACCAGGGGCCAGTGCCCTGCGACGCTCTTTACGGAATTCTCTGCCTTCAGATGTCTTGCGCCTGGTCAGGATCCAGCCCCTGACTCCCAAGCTAAGGCTTGGTCTTTCTAATGGGCTGTTTCATCCGCATAAGAATTAGGATGGTGGGAGGGAGAAACTCAAGGCAGATACACAGAGGACCTTGCAGACTCTCAAAGTCCAGTACATGGTAAACATGTGGGTTCAGAACAGATTCTCTGCTGTAACCTGGGGACACTCCAGGGAGCCAGCCCTGCCTGCACAACCCACTCACGCCCCCATCTGCTCAGCTGCTCCCTCTGCATTGTCACACCACCTCTCCGTCGCTCACTTGCTCACAACCCACCTTCTTACTCCTTCACAGATGGAGTCCCTAGTCCTCTCTCGCACTCCGTGGGCTATTTATTTATATGCCCGCGTGCTCTCCCACCAGTGCCGCTCGCTCGGCGCTCTGTGGCCAGGTCCTGTCCCAGGGCCCGGACTTGGGCGACACAGAGCCCCAGAGCTCACGGGGTGCATGGTCCTCAGACTGGAGTCAGGATGGGGACACAAGTCTCTTGAGGCCACCCTGCCGGCACCTGAAGTGCTGGCGAGGGATGGGGAGCCACCGTCTGAGATCTGCCGAGAGGGGCCTGGCTCAGGGCACCTGGCCACAGTGACGGGAGGCACCAGGGTCTTCTCACAGAAGCCAGGGTGCAGCAGCAGCAGGGGCTCTGCCAGCCCCAGCTAGTCTAGTGCTCTCACGGCAGAGATGGAATCCTGGAGGCCCAGTTCTGGTGAAAGAAGCTTCTAGAACCACCAGCAGGTTAGGGCCAGGGCCCTGGATCCCTGTGAGCTCCGCCCCCTGCACGTACCTGGAAGGAACCCAGGCCCAGCTCGAACACCAGCCTCTCCCGCTTGCTGACATACTCCGGGGAGAAGGCGAAGATCGTGTAATGGATCCCAAACAGCGGGATGAGCAGCAGGGTGGACCGCGCCAGCCGCCTGTCGGGAGAGAGGAGGACGTCCGCTCTGGGGGTCACCAGCGCTTGGGCCAGAGTCGTGGAGGGCAGAGAACCCCAGTCCCAACCCTTTTTTTCCTCCCCAGAGCCCTGTCCATGGAACCCCCTTCAGGGTTCTCCCCACACACGCAGGGCCTAGGAGGGGAGGTGGCTAACAGAGCCCACATCCCAGAGTTCCCTGGGAGGCTCTGGGGGGACAGCCCCCAGTCTGCAGGGCTCCTGTCCCTCTAGGCCACATCCTGCAACCCACTAAACGTGCACATGTGGGTGTGATTTACAGACACCCCTCATGGGGAAAGCAAAGGCGGGCAAACACGAGGGTGGGATATGGAAGGCTTGAGCGAGGACGTGATGGGCCCTCGGCAAAGCCCACGTTCTCCTGCTGCAAAGGGAGCTCCGGGGCCTGAAAGAGAGTCTGGGGCTAGTCCTGGAGAGTGACAGGGCAGTGGGCGGGGGTTGGGGGGAGTGGGCCACAGAAGGAGAGTCGTGGGTGGAAGGACCTCCTGACTGTGGGCATGAACGACTCCCATTCAAGCAGGAGAAACCTGACAGCCGGGAGAGAAAGCTGTCTGTGTGAGGGTGGAGACCTCTTGCCCAGAAGCCTGCGATTCTGGGTTCTTCTGCCTGCTCCTGGCTCCTGGCCCGGTGGGAGGGGCTCTGTTCTGTGGGGTGGGGCGCAGAAGCCACGTAAGACATCAAGGGTGCGCACAGTGGTGGCCTTGTGGGCCTTGCTCTGTGGAAAGGGGGCTCCCGGAGGGTCTCCGAGCATGGGACCCCATCTCCGCCCACCCCAACACACTGGCTGAGCCAGGGGGCTAGTGGGAGCCTCAGCCTCCGCATCTCCAGGAGCCCTGGGCCCACGCGGGGGGCAGCCAGGCACGGGGGCTGCCATGGGATTTGGGGCGGTGACACTGTGCGTCTCTTCCTCTTCCTCAGCCCAGCTTTTCTGGGCAGAATGTTCTGCCGTGTCTGGGCTCTGGATCACAGAAGCAAATCCCTAGAGTCGGAGTAAGGCCCTTGGCTTCCCAGTGGGGAGGAAGGAGGGAAGGGAAGAGAAGAAAGAGGAGGAGGAGGAGGGAAGAAGAAATGGAGGAAAGTGAGGGTCACCCAGGGAGACGAAGCCACCTTGAGGGCTGGGCGCCCATCCCTCTCCCCCTGCCGGCAGTCCATTCTGCAAGACCTGGCGTCCTCAGACCAGGGCTGGTGCCAGCAGGATCTGAGCAGGCGCCCCCCTGGGCCCAGGCTCGGTACTGCAGTGTCTATGCCTCCATCACCTGCTCTACCTCTCAGGCTGTGGCTCCTGAAGGCGGCTGGCAGCTCACTAACCCCACTAGCCTCGGGGCAGCACATGCCGGCACAGCGTCCACCCCCAGGGCCTGTCCGTGGGGGAACAGATGGCCGCACAGCCAGTCTGAAAGCCTCAGTCCTTACACTGATGGTGACCCGGGCACTCTGTCCTCTGCTGGCATCCAGAGCCTGGCACCGAAGACAGCAGGGAGTGTCAGCTAAAGAATGAAAATTTAAACCCAGCTGGTGTGGCGCCATAGTTGAGCATCAACCTATGAACCAGGAAGTCACGGTTTGATTCTCAGTCAGGGCACATGTCCAGGTTGTAGGCTCGATCCTGAGTGGGAGGCATGCAGGAGGTAGCCGATCGCTAATTCTCTCATCATTGATGTTTCTATCTCTCTCTCCCTCTCCCTTCCTCTCTGAAATCAATAAAAGATACTTAAAACAAAAAATGAATGTAAATTTTAAAAAAAGAGGCAAGTGGCCTGGAAATGCAGACATGTGCTCATCGTGGGGGCCCCTCGGAGACGCTCCCTAAAGGGGCTACTTTGCAAGAGCAGCTTAACTGGGGCGCTCAGGAGGGAAGGTGCCCTGGGACGTGCCTGTGGTGGCGGGGACTCTGCTGAGGACCCAGCGCATCCCAGGAACCCTCTGGCAGATGGGGAAGTAGAGGGAGGTGGGGAGATCTCCAAGGCCCAGAGTTCTAGGGCCTCTGCCCTTCAGGGCTGGCCAGAGGCCTTGGAATGGGGACATACGGTATGAGCCTTGGGATGCCCTTCTGAGGACAGTCACAGAGTCACCACCTGATCTGATTAACCCAGAGACAGTGACACAGGCCCTTGGCGTATGTTCCCTGCCCCTAAGGGGCATCCATGGCAGAAAAATACCAAGAACAACTTCCAAAGTCAGAAATGCTCATCCCACTTAAAAGGATGTCCAACGGGGTGGCTGCTCCGGCCGGAGACACCCTGGGGCCAGGTGACAAAACTCCCTGGGTTCAAGTCCTCACCCTGCCAATTATGTGACCTAGAGTGAGTCACTTCACTTCTCTGTGCCTCAGTTTTCACATCTGTAAAATGGGGATAAACAAGTCCCCCCCCCCAATAAGGTTGTGGTGGGAACTCACAGAGTGAACATAGACCAGGCACGTGAATGCGAGTGTGGTTTGCTGCAGGAAGGGTCGGGTGGGGAAACCAACCCCATGAACGCAAGCTCTAAGAAATAATTCAGCAGTTCCCAAGACGACCAAGAGAAGTAAGACATTTGGGAAAGACCACACATCAAGGCAGCAGCCAAGCCCCAGCGGCTCCATCCCCACAGCCTCCCTTCCCGTGCCGCACCCCACCCCCTCAAGAGTGCAGAGAACTCACAAGACACACAGAGGTCAACATGCAACAGCCAGGGGGGCTCAGGGCTGAGGGCACTGTGCTCTGCTCTCCCCAGTCCAGCAGCAGGACGCGGGCTCCAGGCAGTGGCGGCATGCGCCCCCCTCCCCTCCAGGACACGGGCCACAGCCACGCACACTTACAGAGTAATGGTGGACAGTTCTGACATCTTGCAAGAGTGCTGCTGAGCCCGCTCTGGCCTGCAGTAGCATTTCTGCACGCAGCTGCTGGTGTGACAAGATCAGCACTGGTGTCAGCCGGGGCACCGGGCAATGGAGAAACTGAGGTGGGACTTAGAGCCACAGAGTCCACGAGGAGGGAGGGTAGGGCAGAGGAGCCATGGGTGAGGAGACAGGACCGGGCAGCGACATGGAGAATGAGGAAGCCAAGGGCCAAGACAGGGTCAGCTCAGGACAGGGAAACACACACCCATACGTGTACATGTCTGTGCATGGACATGCACACACACATGAGCACTCACACTGGGACCACCGACTTGGGGGATGGGGCTCGAAGAGAACTCGTGCTCAGAAGGTGGGGCCTCGGCTGGGTCTCTGAGCCAGAAGCTGCCTCCAGGGGCAGCTCTAGACTCAGGGCGCAGCCTTGTCTGAGGTCACCCAGAGAGCTGGGCAACTGGAAACACCATGGATCTCGAGGTGCCCAGCCCTGGCGGAGTGATCCTGGACCCGGGCAAGCTGTGGGCTCATTACGAAGCCCAATTTGATGGCCACTGTGTCCCCTCTGCACCTCTCTTCTTCCACCTGAACCTTCCTATCTGAGCCCCCGGCCACCTTGGTGCAGGCCTACGGAGGCACAGAGGTGGCCTGGACAGAACAGACTGTTAGTCTAGACCCGATGTATCCACTGTGACAGCACTACCCATCTGTGGCTGAGTTTAAACTAAATCAAATAAAAAAGCCACCTCCTCGCAGGCCCTCGCCACACGGCAAGGACTCGACAGCCCCATGTACTAGTGGATGCCGTGGGGTCGGCAGAGATCGCGGGCAGCTGCCACCGCTGAGAGTTCAAGCGCACAGCACTGGTCGAGCTCAACCTCCTGAGAGAAGTCTGATGGGCAGGGGCTGAGGCTGAGGGGGCGTCTTTTGGGCACTGTCCCTCTGCCTGCAGGAACAAGTCATCTGAAGGGGCATCTACATGTGGGCCCAGGGTCCAGTCTAGCTGGACATGCCACTGGGCAAAGCCGAGCCTCCGCCTATACAGAGGCTCACGTGGAACGCCCATCTCTTCCAGCCCTTCTCTGCCCTGCGGATGCTTGGGATGGCACACACCGGACACTTCTTTTCCTTCTGGCACAAACATGTACGTGGGGGATTAAGACAGCAATAGACGTGCCCACTTCACACACCCTCCTCAGGCACCACATGGCCTGAGTCCCGGGAACCTGCCGATCTGAGGGGCCTGATACAATAACGGAAACGCAGGAAGGGGCTCACAGCTTCGTCATTCGTGAGTCCAGCTCTCTGAGAGCAGGTCTGCAGGTCCTTGGCCTAGGGGACATGTCATTGTACTGAGGCAAACTTCGAATCACACATTCCAAAGATGGAGCCAGCCAAGGTCCCCCAGGGCCTGTGCCCCAGTGGGGATGTGGTTCTCACTTAAGAAGCAGCATCTCTCAATTCCCACCAGGCTGTATGAGGTGGGTGGAGCGGCCCACTTTACAGATGAGGATGTGGGACACGGTGCTCAGCTACCCAGAGTGGGGTCCCCCAACCAGCAGCAGCAGACCCTTACCCCCTCCCCCTGAGAGCTCCTTAGAAAGCAGCATCTCGGTGCCACCCAGACCTCGGCTCCGAACTGGCACTTCCACATGATCCCCACTAGCCCAAGTCAAGTCCTGCATTGGAGACGTTCCTTCTTGTGTCCTCAACGAGCGTCAAAGGTCTGCTTCGTACGCACACACAGAGACAGATGGACGCACGTACGCTGCTGTTCTCGTCACACACACGTGCAAGTGTCGTTAAAAAAGGCGGATCGGGTTTTCAGGAAGGGAACCCATCCTAGTCTTCACGTGCATTTGCTGCCCCACCCAGGCTGAAAGGATGGCGACTCTCCCCTAAGGTCAGTGGCCTGGCCCCTCAACCTTGGCCTATGCGTGGCACAGAAACCAAGGCCCAGGAGCCCGAGAGCCAGAACCTCAGATGAGCCTCCGACACAGCTGCACGCAGAATTCCAAAGCCTCAGCTGCTCTCCTTTGAGGTCTCTCCTCCTGGAGCTCCCACGCGGCGCCCCCCTTTCCCGGGCCGGAGGCTGGAACTCAGCCCCTGAGAGACGGGTACCTCTGTTGGGGAGTGGGGTGCAGGGAGCAGTGGGGGGATCTGGCACCGGGAGGGTTCTCAGAAGGATCTAGGGACAAAAGTAAGGACTCTTCTTCCCAAACACACCCCTCCCCCAAATCCTCAACGACTGCCCACAAAGACCCACGGACAAGAACCACGAGCGCGCGGCAGGAAGCCAGACACGGGCGTGAGAAAGATGTTGGATTCCCTGCCAGCCACAGCAACTAGTGAAGGAGGGAAAAGGAATTTAACCACGAGACAGAGAGAAACCCAGGCCGACAGACGCACTCAGTTCTGACTTGGATCCGAGGGAAGATAGGAAACTCAGACAAGGGTGCTGAGCGGGGCTTCTTGTGACCAGCGCCAGCCAGTCTCTGAGGGGAGACCCCGTGGCAGGAAAGCAGAGGGCCCGGCTCCCGGCCCAGGCCTGCCAGGCTTTGCTGTCCGTCCACAGAAAAGTCAAAGCCATTTCCAGGTCTGGGCTCTCCCATCTGTAACCAGGGAATGCAGCCCCTGGTTCCTTGGGCCAGATTCCATGATGCTTCAGTGCCTCTCGAGGGCGGGGCTGCCGGGCTGTGGGCTTAGGCAACACCTGGCCAGATGTAGCTGAGACCCCTGCAGGGAGACCTTCGTGGGCAGCCTCATCTGTGCGCCCTGATTCCAGCGACCAGTGTGGCACTGAATATGCCCAGCCCATAGGATGCTGTGGTCTGAACTGAACATTCTCTAGAGGGTCCCCCCTATGCTAATATGCTGGGAACCCCCAGAACCCAACCTAGTCCCCAGGGGGCTTTCCACCCCTATCAGAAGCCCAGCTGGGGGTGGGACACTTGAGCTCAAAGCTCTGATTGGCCCCTGACTCGCTAGATGACCTTGGGTGGGGCCATTTTCCTTCTCTGGGCCTCAGTTTCTCTCTCTCTGCAAAATGGGGGTAACCATTCCCTGCTGCCAATCCCTAACAGGAGTTGGGATGATGGGGTGCTCTGAGACAGGGGAAAGGGTGCTTTAGTAGTGGAAGATGGAGCCCATGAGAACCGGGCGCCCTGTGGGGTGCCTGAGGTCCCGACTGGGAGCGTCCGGCCTATACTCCGCCCAGCCCGGAAAGGCCTGTCTGCAGAGGTGAATGTCATCCTCCTGACCCTGGGGACATGACGGCCCTGCTGAGCCACCCAGGACATCACCGTGTCTGTTCTCTGTTCCTTTCTTTACCCGGGACCATGGAGAGCCTCTGTGGGGTCCCTGAGGGGGTCGCAGATGAGGTTTTCCTTCCCCACACCAGACCCAAGAGGCAGCTTCTGATGCCCACCGTGTTCATGCTGTGGGAAGCCCACTGGGGATGAGGCCCTCCTTCAGGGCCTGGAGTAAGCTGCTCAGCACAATCCTGTCTGCCCTGCCGCCTCCCCCTCCCTCTTCAGAGCCCCTGTTTCTCACAGAGGTAAATGCTGGTCCCAGGGAAAGGCAGGCTAACCCTGACCCCGGGCGGGCTGAACCCTAATCCCTGCCCAAGACCAGGGCAAACCTAAGCACAAGCCGATCCCTGAGCCAGGTCCGCACTCCATGCCCAAGTCCTGACCCCGGATGCTCATTGTACGAGGAGCACCAGGGAGAGAATGTGGGGGGCTCAGTGCCCCCACCCAGCCCCCAGGTCCGTGGGCAGCTGGGCTGAGAGCGCCGTCTTGGTCTACGGAGGACACACCCTTATCAGCTGAGCCGCTGGCACCAACCTACAGGAAAGGGGGTGAATGCTGGTCTGAGGGCACAGGCAGGGGGTCCTCTCGGGCTTTCTTGGGGACTCCCAGGCTTATATTTGTTCTGGAAACAGAGGAAAAAACCAAAAAGCTGTAGGTAGGTCTGAAGGGCTTCTCAGCCCAACACATACTTGGTGGCGCAAGGGGACATGGGTACCGCCCTCAAACCCTCTCCCACGGGCCCCGCCCCTGCCAATCCCCCACAGTCTCCCTGCCCACAGCAGACCCCTTGCAGCTCAATGCCCTCTGATGGGCAGCTTTACACAAGGCTGGAACTCTGGGGCCTCTTTTTCTAGGAAGCCTTGTTTATACACTTGCTTACCACCCTCTTCTGCCTGGGACGTCCCTGATGCCGGGAATGGGGGTACACTGGAGCCTGGGGTGTAGGGTCTGCCTGCCTGCAGCACAGCTATGCCTTGACGCTTTCCCACTGGACTCCCTGCCCTTCACCGACAACCAGCTCCCTCGGTTGCAACACGGGGGTTACCTGTGCATGCAGACATCTATACGCCCATCTCGCCAGACCGTCCCTTTCATTACCCTTCACTCTCACAGCAGGGCCTCCTTGACTGAAACCCTCACTGAATTGAATAGGATCAAGCTGACCCTTGTCCTGTGTGGGTCCTACCCCCACCCCCTCCTCCGTGTGCAGACCACATCCATCCAAGGGTTTAACCTTTAGGGCTTGAGATGAGCCCATGCCTCACTTTCTCTATGAAAAGGATTTGCTGAGATGGTGAGGGGACTTTTTACACAACAGAAGCAAGCCCTGAGCGGTTCTTTCAATATTCGTGCTCCCATGTGCAGGCATCCTTTGTCTGGTTGCACCTCACAGATGGTGTGGTTTTTGTGTTTGTTTGTTTTTACAGAATAAAGGGTTTTTTGTTTGTTTATTTAACATATTTTTATTTATTTCAGTTGAGCAAGTCTATTGGTACCATTTGCTCACTTCGTGTCTGTCACATTTTGGTAATTCCTGCAATACTTCAACTTTGTCGCTGTTGTATTGGTTGTGGTGACCTGTGGTCGGTGACCTTTGATGTGACTATGGTAGTTGTTCTGGAGCCCACACACCATGCCCGCAGAAGACAAACAACCGACAGATGTCGAGTGTGTTCTGACTGCTCCAGCGACTGCCCGTTCCCCAGTCTCTCTCCCTCTCCTAAGACCCCTGTTCCCCAAGACACAGCGACATGGACGTGTCCTTACTTAGGCTGTGGCTGGGCCTGTGTGTCTTTGCCCAGGCAGAGTGAGGGGTCGCAGGGAGAAGCCCAGAGAAGGGGTCTCTGGATCTCAGAAGAAGAGACGGACTCTACCAGGGCCCGGGGCCGGGCAGCTGAGGCTGCTAGAGCTCAAAGAAGCGATGAGGCTGGCTCGGCCACACACTGGTGTCAGGGATCTGAGACTAGTCAGGTGGGAGCCAATCCACCCTTGAGCAGGCAACTGGGACCAGACACAAGGACACAGATCCTGACACCAGACGGG
>PVJC01006857.1:7106-53553 GCA_004026665.1 Murina feae | reverse complement strand
TCCCCTGCATGTTGTTCTCTTTTTTGAGCTGTGGCCAGGGCTGGGTGCTACCTGCTTCCCAAAGTTGCCTACTGCCCATCTTCCTCCAGCCACCAGAAAGCAGGGAAAACCCCGCCTTGTGGTCAGGCCAGCCTTTTCCTGCTCCCTGATCCCCGGAAGCGACCTGGGAAGCTGCCAAGCAGGCCCCCAGCCCCCAAGAACTTGTTTTCCCGCTCCCCAGTGCCCCCCAAAGGGCCTGGGAAGCTACCAAGCAGGCCGCTGACCCCCCTGCCACCTCTTTCCCACTCCCTGGTGCCCCTCAAAGGGCCTGGGAAGCCCACCAAGCAGGCTGCCAACCCTGCCGCCTCTTACCCGCTTCCCGGTGCCCTCCAACCCTGCTGCCTGTTTCCCACGCACTGGTCCTGGGTCCTGCACTGTTCCGCCCTGCAGCCGCTCTGTGCACTCGGGAGGTCCCTCAGCCCAGCCTGTGCCCTCTCATAGTCTGGGACCCCTGTGGGGATGTCCACCTTGCTGGCGTGCCTGACCAGCCTAGGTGAGGGGCTGATGGCTGTGTGCAGACTGGCCAAGCCCCAGGAACATCCCTCACCCCATTGGGTTGTGGCCAGCATGGGTGATGGGCTGATTGGTGCTTTCAGGCTTTAAGGCTGCCCACAGCTCCCATTGACCCAACGTCCCAGCAAGGCTGGCTGGACGCAGGTTTCTGGGGTTTGTTTATCTCCTATAATTGATGTATTGTTTCTTTAAAGCCTGGGGTTTGTTTATCTCCTATAATTGATGTACTGTTCCTTTAAGGCGAGGTGGGCTGAGGTAAGGAAACTTCCTCTGCTTCACCTCGCAGCGCAGGTCTATAATGAGACTTCGTTACTCTTAGTAAGGCAGGCCAGGCTGCTGTTCCCTTCAGCTCCCGAGGATTCTGTGATTGATACATTATTGCAAACATGTTTCGGAGCCTGCCCGCCAAGGGCCGAAAACAATTTCGCTCTCGCCCCTGCTGCAACAGACGCTGCCTAAACGTTTACTCAGGTCCGTGAGTGGCGGCAGCCATGTTGGCTGGGCTAATTTGCATACAGTCGCTCTGATTGGCTGGTGGGTGTCCCGGAGAAACAGTTAATTTTACTATTCCGCTTTTATTAGTTTAGATAGTTTCCTATTTTTTAGTGTAGGGAATACATTTATTTTCCTGAAGTCCAGTATACTAGTATGTTCAGGTTGTTTTCTACTTCAAAATTTTAAAAACACTTATTTTTAAAGCTATATGTACCTTCATGCTCAATGCAGCATTATTCACAATAGACTAACTGTTCTTTAATGGATGACTAAGATAAAAATATGTGGTACATATATACAATGGAATCCTACCCAGTCATAAAAAAAGATGAAATATTGCCACTTGCAACATTTTGGGTGGATCTTGAATACTCATGCTACATGAAATAAATCAGCTTTTGCTACAAATCCTGCCCAACATTTGTTGCCATCATCATGACACAATTCTGACTGTATTTTATGAGATCATCATTCCACAAAAAGCACCTGTGAAGAGCCAGTGCATGTAACATTTATGAACTTAAAAACAACCCTCTTTGAAGCTGAAAGGCACCGTTGTAAGAGTTCAGCTCTTGCTATTTCTGGGTTCCCCCGTTACAATGTTTGTATTCAGAAGCCCAGAGGGAATTTTCAGTAAGATCCTAACCCAGTTGGGAATGGGGGTATGAGCAAGGGAGAAGGGGCCAGATAGTAATTATTAAAAGCTTTTACCTGTCTTATCCACCCCAAAATGAAAATCAGGAGTCTCATTTAGGTGGGTCAGATTCAAATCTCACTTTAAGCAGCTTTTCTTTAATGTTAGTCTGGACCACTACTCTGAGAAGAAACAGAATTTAAGGCTCTTTTTGCATGAATTAGTGACTGATCCAGTTTTGCATCCACTATGAATGCTTTCGTGGAGGAGGGCTTTAGGGATATTAGCTCACCCAATAAAAGTGCAAACAATAGGAAGGCAATGCAAGAATGTTCTCCAAGAAATGAAGCTATTTGGAATAAAAAGCATGTTTATTTGAACCAGGATAGTCTCAGTTTTTCTTTGTTTGTTTATCCCTCTCTTCCTTAGACAATGGGATTTGTTAGAAGAATGGCTTTGAGGGCGATTGCTTTACGAGTTATATAAATGTCTAATCACTGCATTGTACACCTGAAACTAATACGATATTGCATATCAACTGTAATTAAAATATTTTAAGAGTAGTGTAATTGCTACATGGTTCCCTCAGCCAATAAAAATATATATGCTTCAAGTCAAAACAGGAAGAAAATACCGCAAAATGGAAATAGTTTAAAAAAAGAAAGAAAGAATGACTTTGGTAAGGGCTGTTTAATGACGTTTCATCTGTAAGTCCAGTTTCATTAATGTTAATACTAGAGCTTGTTGATATGATGAACTTGAAATTAAAACAAGAGTTGTGTATCTGTGCTAAGCAGAAGCTCCTTATCAAAGCAGAGTCAGTAACATTTTGATCCTGTGTGGAGTGCCTTCTTAGATAGCAAACACGCTTTCTAGGAAGAAGAACTGATTAAAGGCAACAGATTATATTGTAATATGTTGTGAAAAATTACAAAACAACATGGTACGGGAGAAAAAGGAGTGACGGTTCTCAAAAGGTACAAACTTCCAGATATAGCATAAATAAGTCCCCGTGATGTCACGTACAGCATGGCGACTATAGTTAACAGTATTGTATTGCATGCCTGAAAGTTGCTAAGAGAGCCTATCTTAAAAGTTCTCATCACAAGACAAACAATTTGTAAACCTGTGTGTTGATGGATGTTAACTAGACTTCACCTGCATCGTTCTCCTGTCATGAATAATCAACTGCACAAGCCCTTCACCATTCCAAGCAAACCTGCCGTTCCATGTGCACCTCTGAGGGCTGTCCACCTTCTATTTCCCACCTTCAACGCCACCATTTCAAGCTCTGCTTTAAGACGCCAGAGCAGGGACTCTGTAAACCACATTTCTCCCTTGACAACTAATGTTCCCTCTAAACTCTCACAATGCTAGATGGAGACTGAATACCAAGAAAAACAAAACTATAAACAGTACTGCCTTTTCTTGTTTGCCTGACATTTTTATCAGTGCTTCTCCAACAACTTATTTTTTTTCAATTGTAGTTTACATTCAATATTATTTTGTATTAGTTTTAGGTGAGCAGCATAGTGGCTAGACAATCATATACTTCATAAACTGTCCCCTGATATTTCCAGTACCCACCTGGCACCATACATAGTTATAGCAATATTATTGACTATATTTCCTCTGCTGAACCTTATATTCCCATGACTATTTTAGTAACTACCAATATGTACTTAATCCCTTCACCATTTTCACCCAACATCCCCAACCATCCTCCCTTCTAGAAACTATAGTCTGTTCTATATATCTATGAGTCTGTTTTGTGTTTTGTTTGTTTGTTCAATAGCCGAGATGTAGAAGCAACCCAAGATCCCATCAATAGGTGAGTGGATAAAAAAACCTGTGCTACATATATAAAATGGAATCTTAGTCATTAAAAGAATGACTTCCTATCATTTGCAACAGCATGGATAGACCTAGAGGGTATTTTGCTAAATGAAATATTCCAGAGAAAGGCAAATACCATATTATTTCACTTACACAAGGAATCTGAAGAATACTGTAAATGAACAAATAAAAAAACCTGTCCTCTGTAGCAGCAGTTGCTTCCTGTTTGCACTTTTCCTGCCACCTGCATGCCTCCAAGACACCTTCATCAAGCAGCTGGCCATCTCCTGAGTTCCAATGTCTGGGTCTAGCTCTCTGAAGCTCATTCTCAGAGTTCCTGAGCTACTAGTTGGGCATTCCTTGCTTATCAGAGCCCCAAGGTAGTAGCTGCTTTCTGTCATTACTCTCTTCAAAACACATCCATCTCTGGGTTCCCTTTTTGCCTCTTTAATTTTGTAATACATGGGTTTTACATATATTACATGGGTTTTACATGGGTGGATTTTCTTATTATTTTGTAAAAAAATGAGAGCACATGGATAAAATTTTAAGTGAACAAAACTATAAAAATTTTTATTTCTCATGATTATTCTGAAAAACAACAAAAAGAAAAATACAAGAAAAAATAAATAACAATGGGATTTAAGAAATAGTGGAATTAATCCAGTAAAGCAATCAAACTATTTTATTGTATTATAAGTGTACATGGTTTATAATGTTTTTATTACAGAGAGGAAAGGAGAGAGATAGAGAATCAGAAACATCAATCAGCTGCCTCCTACACACCCTGCACTGGGGATGTGTCCTCAACCAAGGTACATGCCCTTGACAGGAATCGAACCTGGGACCTTTCAGTCCGCAGGCCAACGCTCTATCCACTGAGCCAAACCAGTTAGGGCTATAATGTTTATAAAAATGATTTATAATAAAAATACCCTTGGCTTTTTTTTCTGTCAACTGTTGGTATAATATTTATATTCTTGATGGGTATTATTAAATAAATTGTGAAAAATACATATATAGATATACTAGTCCCCATTTTTTAACAATAATAGCATGCCATATATCCTTTTTCTGTACCTTGCTTTCTTTCAATTAGTAACGTGTGCGTCATGGAGCGGTCTCTTACTATATACATTTCTACCTCATTTTATAAAGATACACAGCATTCTATTTGTACATGTGACCCTCTTTATTTCACTTTTGAGAGGCATCTGGTTTGTTTCTAGTATTTACCATTACAAACATTTCTACAATACAAACATTATCTTAACTTGGAATACAAGTCATTTCCCACAATAGAATGTGGGGATTAGAATGAGAAGGAAAGGGAAACGGATATACTATTGTGCCAATCTTATATATGTTATGACAAGCAACATTGGAACATTTACTAAATAAGGAATACTGAATGTATTAATATTTCAGAAGCAAAGTTTTGGCATGTTATTTTCAGTTAAATAGGGAACCATAAGCTGCATAATTATTACAAATTTAGAAGTGGATAGAAAATGGTATTAGGGTAGTGTGAGTGTTATGGGAGTAGTCTGAGCTAATTTGTCACTGGTTTTTTCATAGAGGAAGTCAACAGGGATGCCAACTTGATAAATTACTAGACAAAAAAATACATGTTATTTGGAGAAATGGTGATCACCATCAAAAGAGCTGAAAATATGAAAGGAAGTGGTGAAACAGTTACTGCTATGGGTATGATTAGATTGTAAATCATGACTCTACACTTCTCTGATCTTAATCTCAATGGTGTCTGTGTGTATCAGAGCATGATGAGATGTATTTCATAATAAAAATTAATGAAAACTATTTCAGAATTAGGTTTAGAGTCAAAATACTTAAAGTTACTAAAAAAAATGGTTTGCATGGAAATAAAAATCAACAATGTGATTCTTGAAAATAGTTAGCTTTTGAACATAAGAAAGTTAGCCTTACCAAATTAACTAGAAAATGAATGTTCCAGACAAGATGTTTCTCTTAACATGTTAAATATGAACATATTGCAAAATTGATCTTCACGTATAATTATATTACTCATTAAAAATATCATAGTGCTAATTTCTCTCTGTTGAATTATAGCTAATGTGTATACCTAATCAGAAAGGCTAGTAATTTGTCTGTTTTATTTGACCTTACTACATCCCTCAGGACAATTCATTCAAGCAGCAATGCCATCAGAGAGATTATTAATGTTTTTCTCCATCAGAACTGATAGATTTCTGTTTGATGTAAACAAAGAATAACTGTGTGGTGGTGTGAGTAGTAAGTAACAGAAGTAACTGAGTTTAGAGGCAAAGGCTGCAGCTTGCAGAGTATGCATGAAGTTACTCTACAAGTATTTGTTAAGAGCGCCAGAGTGCAAAGCACTAATCTAAAAACTTCAGTGTGAGGCCAGTCAGTGAGGTTAGAGAAGTCATGAAATGAAAACTGTGACAAAGCATACAATTAAGGAATTAGGAAGCTCAAAGTGAGCTTTATCATTCCAGAAGATGTTTTAGGGTATTTTATAAAGAACTAAAACTTATCCTAAAAGACAACATTTTTGTTCCAAATATCAATGTTGTGAAAGCCTTTAAAGAATATATTTAAATTTAGAAATATATACATAGATTTAAAAGTAATTTTAATATATACTTAAACTAATTTTCACGCAAACTAAAAATATTAAGATATCTTTCTCCATTAAACTATTAGTTATTTCACTTTTCGTATCCCTTTCATTTTCCCATTATAGGTATATGGATATGGATATGGATATATCTATATATCTAAATCTATATATATGTACCTCTATCTCTACATCTCTATCTATCTATCTATCTATCTATCTATCTATCTATCTATCTATCATCTATATGCAGGGTATCGCAAAAAAATTTACTTTAACTGCTGATAGTTCGATTTTGAAAATTAAATGTATTTTAATAAACACTGCCTTTATAACTGTTCAAAGTGTGTATACATTTTTGGGACACCCTATATATTACTTTATTGAGGTATAATTGTATTGTAAATGCTAAATATAGTTAACGTACACAACTATACAACTCAATGACTTTGGAGATAATATATACCCATGAAACCACTACCATTAAGGTAATAGATACATCCATCATGTCCAAAAGTTTCCTCTTGCCCATCATCATCATCAACATCATCATTATCATCATACTAGGGGCCCGGTACACAAAAATTTGTGCACTCGGGGCAGGGGGGTCTCTCAGCCTGGTCAACACCCTCTCCAATCAGGGAACCCTAGGGGCTGCTGCCTCCTAACCACTCACCTGCCTGCTGGCCAGATCCCTCTAACTGCTCTCTGCTTGCCTGATAACATGTAACTGCCTCTGCCTCAGCCCTGCCACCATGGCTTTGTCTGGAAGGATGTCTGGAAGGTTGTCTGGAAGATGTTCAGTCTAATTAGCATATTACCTTTTTATTAGTATAGATGCCACCTTGTCTTAAAAATGCAGGTTGTTAGCAGGTTTTCCTATTGTGGAAGGGGAGCCTGCAGTAACATCCTAGGTTCTGACCAGGGCTTATGCACTGGGGCTTTATCTCAGCAGGTGAGATTCCTAGAAGACTCTTGGATGTACTTTGAACATTTCTATCAATTTTGCCAAATCCTCCTCCAAAAATGTTGAACCACTTTAAACTCCCACCAGAAACCATGTGTGTGCCCTCTGTCCTACTTCAATGCAAATATCGTTGATTTCCCCCTAGAAGCTTCCCTCCCCTCAGCCGGGACTGCTTGGCATTTGAGCCAAACTCACTGTTCAGCCTGGGACTTGATTTCCCGAGATAGAGTTATGGAGGAGAAAAAATAGTGTTCCTCTACCCTTCTGAGTTCTTAGCGGAGACCCTTTAATGAAAGACAGATTACCAAGAGAAAAACAAAATTTCATTAACATGTGTACCTCGTGTACATATGGGAGATCCCAGGGAAAAATGAATAACTCCCTAAGGTGGCTTCGAGTCCAGATTTAAATACCTTCTTCCTAGGGAAAGGGGATGGGATATCTAGGCCTCTTAGAGGAGAGTACATGAGTTTTAGGAAAGATGAATGGGGGTGGGGGAAATAGTTTCTAACAAAGTTTGGGTGTGATGTCAACTTGTAGTCTCCTGTGACAGGGCTCAGTCTTCACTGGCTGATGACACTTTTCTCATTGAGGGAACCTTTTGGGGGTCTGATTTTAGGCAGATCAGGAGACTTTAGTGAAAGCCTCTCCTTGCATTTGCTGTTTTTCAAGCATCTGCAGCTCAAGATCATCAACATAAGAACACAGCATATGTTGGGGTGGCATGTTCTCTGACCTTCAGAATAAACCCAACAAAAGCTTGTTTCCTTTCTTAGATGATTTGCCACAGTAGTGTTATTCCCTGGAGACAGTATTCTGACCAGACCTTCCTGGGAGTGGTCCTAACATACCCTGTGCTAGTAGAAAGGTGTAAGTCATATCACTAAATAAATCAGGGTCAGTTTTCTCATCTTGTGGAAAGGGAGATAAAGTTATGATAGTTTATCTCCCTTTCCACAGGTTTCCTGCAGATTTGTGTCTCTGCTGTAGCCCCAGTGGCCCCAGTGCCTCTGTGGCTCTGGGGTTTGGAGCTGCTGGGTGCTGAGCCCACTTAAAGGTTTGTGTCTCGGCTCCTCCAACCCCAGCACTGAGGCTGTGCCTTGGAGCTGCTGGGGTGCCAGGCCCCCTGCAGGCCAGGTCCCCATGCCTCAGACCCCAGTGGCAGTGGTAACCAAGCAGGCCCAGAGGCCCTCTTCCAGTGGGCTGGGCAGAATGCCTACATCATCACCATGGCAATGACGCAAGCATCTTGTCCCAGCCGCCACCACCTTTGTCTCGGAGTGATGGTTAATTTGTATATTACACTTTTATTAGATTAGATGTGGTTATGGGCGCTGCCATCTTGTGGCCATGGGGGTGGCCATCTTTGTCATGGAGTGACACCTAATTTGCATATTACTCTTTTATTAGATAGTATGTATATTAAGAACACTTAACATAATGTCTACTCTCATAGCAAATATCAAGTATCCAATATGCTATTTTTAGATATAGGCACTATGCTATATAGTAAATTTCTATAACTTGTTTATCTAAGATAAATATATATATGTATAACTAAAACTTTGTATCCTTTGACCATCACCTCCCTTCAACCACCATTTTAATCTCTGCTTCTATGAGTTTGACTATTTTAGATTTCATGTATAAGTGAGATGATACAGTATTTATATTTCTGTGCCTGGCTTATTTCACTTGGCATAATGTGCTCTAGATCAACCCATGGTTTTGCATATTGCAGATTTATTTTCTTTTTTAAAGTGAGTAGTACATCATTATGTGTATATACCACATTTTTAATCCATTCATCTCTCAATACACACTTAGCTTATTTTAATAACTTAGCTATTGTGAATAATGCTGCATGAACATCGAAGATCAGGTATCTCTTTGATTCTAAATTCAATTATTTCTATAACACACTTATTCTAATTACATGATAAAATTCTTTGATTCTTATATAGATTCTTGACCAGTTATTTTGCTCCAAAACGTTTGAGGTTATTTTGTTGCCTCATCTTTTCCTTTCCTTTAAAAATCTGCCAATTTATATCCTCCTTGTATGTAGTACTCAAATATTATTTTTTAGGAGTTTTAATATCTTTTGTTTATTTTCAACTGCTGAGTATACCATAATTATTTCCATAATTTTTAGAAAGCCACACTTTATATGCACATTCCATTGACTATTATACATTTAGATTATTTTTCATTTTTAACAATGCATAGGTACTATTTATTTGTTTACAATCTCTTTTATCAAAATTCTCTACAAAAAATTATAGCCTAAACTTTTATGGTGATACCACCTTATATGTTTCATGACTTAAAAAAAAGTTAATTATGCCTGATAACTTATTGAGATTTAAATGAGCAATGCTCAAGTAACTGGTTGAATCTTCTGAAAAGATCCTGGGACATTATTTTATATGAGAATGAATGTGATATACTTTAATGGTACTGCTCCTGGCTATGCTTATTCTACTACTCATTCTCATATTGTAGTAAATGTAGATTTTACCTGACAATCAATCCTGCATATGATTCATTATATTGGTGAAATAATATTAAGAGTCACTGATGAAGAAAGGCAACATATGGTATGCTAAATTGGCTTATCTGCTACCTATAAATTCAGAGGTCAGTTTAATAATTGAAATTTCTAGACACATATTGGGTTAAATTGTGTTGGATATTCCACTTAACAAAACCAAAAAAAACAACAACACTGTCATAATTAAGTTCATTTCAAGATTAGAAAGACGCACCAATTTGCAAGGATTTGGATTTTGAAGCCATCACATTGTAAACTTGCATGTGGATTTACAGACTGTACGCCAAGTTGCACAAAAAATACTAATACTTTTTAAATAGGGGAAAACCCAGAAGAGTCTTCCAGCTGAGATTCAGAAATTGTAGGCCAGTATTCAGTGCTAGGAGCTGATTTGTAATACTGTAAGTGCTGGCTACAGAGACCTGTGCAGAGAGTATCTTCTGGAAGAAACCAGGAATAACACTAAAACATTAGTCATCAGACTCCTGCACCCAGTGCTTACAGGATGCTTCTACTTGACACTCTTTTTGAAAAATAACCACTACTACTAATCTTTTTTTGGACACAAGCTGAGCCAATGCCTATTATTTAAGGAAATCAAATAATTAAAGGCCAGAGGTTCCAATTTCATAAGTATTCTCAAAGAAGTATACATATTAGAAAGAGGCAACACAACAACAATAAAGACTCTTTACAAATACGAAAAGACAAGGGCAAGCCAGTCCATTGGCTAAATTATAGAGAATTCATGAATAGATTAACTCATCTTGTTTATATCTTTCTTTTTAAGCTGCAGAATAATGCTTTGTTGTATACTTTTATTTTATATCCTTATCCTCTTTCTAATGGACACTTAGACTCATGTTGTTGTTGTTTTTTTGCTGTTACTAATAATTCTGCAATGAATATAACATGTCTCCACAGTCAGATGTGTAATAATTTTTGTAGGACAGTTATCCTATAATTTTTACAGCACAAGCCATTTTTAAAAATGTTAACATATGTACCATGCAATGTTTTAACCATATGAATCTGCTCTTGACTGAAGAGAACTGGTCTGAACTGGAAGAAATACCTCTGCACTGCAATCAATTTGTAGCAGTTATGTCATACATCTATCTGGTTTATCGCGCAACAAGCTGGGTTATAATGGGGACATTTTTTAGTACTTATTTCCTATCTTAATAGAAACAAATGGTAAAATTAAAAGTAGCCTCCTTTGACCATGAACTCCTTGCTTATTAGCACTCAGTTTTTCCTTCATTCATTTCTTCACTTCTCGTATATCATTTCTTCTCAACCCATTGTAATCAAGGTCCTACACTTATATTTCACCAACTAATTTATAAGTAGTTATTTTCAATGTCTTAATAGCCTCTCATTAGACAAATCTCTAGATAATTATTCGGTTCTCATTTAGTTTAATGTTTCACAAACCTTGGCACAAATGACCACTCTGTGAACTTGTTTTCCATGACATCAGTCCCTGCAGGTATTCTTTGTATCTTGTGGCTACACATTTATTTCTTTTATTGGACCTGTTCTTCAGTCACTGCTTAAATGACAGGTCCCCATGGGTTCTAAACTTAGCCTCAGACTCTCACTTGACATCTCTTTTGAGTATGACCATTCCCACAGCTTTCTTCATTTCTTCAATAAATATTAAATGAGCACCTACAGTGTATGAGACACTGTTCTAGCCATTGGAGATCAAACAGGGATAAAATCAGTCAACAATTTCTTCCCTACTGTAGCTTGTACTATGATAGAGAAAGGTGTTTCGTAAAAACTCAAATGAATAAATAAAATATATAGCACATGACAGGTGCCATGGAGGAAAATAAAAAGAAGAGGGATAATGAATGTTGTGGCATTGGGGAGAAGGAGAAAGGTTTTCTTTTTTGAGTAGTGTTATCTGGCAAGGTCTCACTGACAAGATGCCATTTGAGCAAACACTGGAAAGGATAAAAGAGTGCACCATGCAAATATCTAGGGGAAGTCTGTTTCTGACAGAAAATATGGCAAGTGCAAAGGCCCTGAGCCAAGAATGTTCTTGGAGTGAGATTTAGTGTTTGAAGAACAAAAACAGAAACAATAACTCTGGAGCCAGTGATCCAGTAGGACTTTAAATGTCATCGTAAAGACTTTGGCTTTTATTCTAAACTAGGACAGCAGAGAAGGTTTAATGCATATAAGTTACAGGATCTAAGATAGGTATTATGAGGATCAACCTTTTGTGATGTTATAGATGAGTTGGAATAGAGCAAGAGCAGAGCAGCAAGATAATTTAGGGAGATATTGCAATTATTCATATAAAACATGAGAATAGCTTGGGCCAGAGAGTTTTCTGTGGGGGTGATGAAAACATTCCAAATACATTTTGAAGACAAATCCAACAGAATTTACTCACAAATTCTTTGTGAGGCATAAGAGGTGAATAAGAGTTTATCATGTTAATATAAGATTGTGTGTCATATAAATTTGAGGCTTATAATACAGAAATACAAATGAAAACAATAAAAAAACTACCAATGTTTTAATTATTAGAGGTATAAAATTGTCCTCATAATATAATCTGTATTATGAAAAATATGGTAAGGATATAAGTGAGACAACATTTCTGCAGACAAGTGAATATATGTGTAAATATTTTAAATGTTCAGACTTTATAACTGAACAACAAATCAAAATTAGGGGGAGAGAACTCAGAAATTAATATCAAGTCATCAAAGATGCACAGAAAGACATTGTTTGTAATTACATTTTCTTAAATAATCTATATAATCAATAATACCAGCTTTGTTAAATTCTATAAAATGCCATACCACAGAGTATTGAATCATTGGCAAAAACAAATAAATAAATAAAACAGAATATCTACACCTATAAAAGAGTAATATGCAAATTGGTGTCACTCTGCTCTGCCCACCAGCCAATCAGAGCACTACGCAAATTAACCTACCAAAGATGGTGGTTAATTTGCATATACAGGTGGGGAACAAAGACTGAAGACTGAAGACAGCTAGAAGAAAGCCAAGTGCTGCAGAAGGGAGTGAAGCTGAGGAGAAAGGAATGGAGCTGAGGCAGCGGAGACAGTGGAGAAGGGAGGGAGCTGAGGCAGCAGAGATGGGAGGGAGGGAGGTAGCAGAGAAGGGAGCGAAGCCTGCCTCAGTGGGCTTCGCTCCCTTCTCTGCTTCGCTCCGGCTCAGGAAGCCCTATTTTTTCAGGAATCTTCCTGCAATGGGCCTCTAGTCTATTCATAAATATTTTATACACAAACAGATAAATATAAATTTTGTGGGTTTAATGACTAAAAAAATACTTGACATGTTGTTCTGTGAAAAAGGATTTTAGCAGAATCTCATTTTTGAAATATAAATTGATCCTGATGCTGATATAGATAGTGAAATAAATATGGATTTGGACATAGATAAATACATAGCTACAGGTATAAATTCAAATATATATGATTAATTATGTATTTGTGTGCACATGTGCATAGACATATGTTATTAGATGAGATCTCTAGAATTAATAATAAAGCTATTGAAAGAGCAATATGCACATACTTGTCTTGTGATCAATGAGTTCATAACAATTTTTTCAATGAATATATAATTAAATAAACCCTCTATTTTATAAGGTTTAATAATTTAGATTTTTTTCTATCAAAAAATTCTAAGGGTTCAATCTAAAGTACACACAAAATTTGAAAAGTTTAAATCAGTTTCCTATAAAAAACATAAATAACTGTATTTTTTGCAAAGAAACAAAGTGATCATGCATCCACATGGAGTCTACTAGTTTATTAGACCAAGACAGTACTGAATCTAAATAAAATGCTAGTTCTATTCTTATGGCTCCTCACCTTCCCTTTGAGCAACTTGAAGAAGCTTCTTTTACTTTGAATACTTATGATAGTTCCACATGTATTATTACTATTTAATTAAGGATGGTTAGATTTAATTTAATTTAATTACCGATGTACACAGCCTATCAGTAAACGAATTGCTGGCCTTCCATTTAAATTTTTATGCAATCCTTCAATATTGTAATATGTAAAACTTGGCATTACCATAGATAATGAGGAATCACTTGAAACATTTTAGGAATAGGCCTTAAAAACATTTTATAAACTTTAGTGGAATGGAACATAAATGAATAATCAGAAAACATGAATAGAATATGCATAGCGAAACTCCGAATAGTTGGTAGGCTGATTTATAAGCATCATGCTTTTTTGTCTCATATGTTGTGCAATTACTCTTGACGACAGTTGATTCCCTTCAGAACTGAATTTTCCTCACATTTTGCTTGACATCTAAGCTAAATGTGATGTTTGCTTTTTTTCATAAAGTCGTATCTTTCCTTTGTTCTATGTGCACTTTGGGCAAGACAATTGAGTACACATATCAGCATTATTACACAGAAAGAGCGTTATCCTATCAGTGCTACGAAGGCTGGATGTGAAATGAAAACAGGAGCACAACATTGTTACCCTCCTGATGGGCTAGATGCAGAAGTCATGCTATTTTCTAATTATGCAGATTGTGTTCTGTGAAAAGAGATGCTGAATAGGACCAGCAGCAACCAAGTGGCGTTAGTTATCAATGTTTAATATGCAGCAGAGACTGATTTAGCAAATAAAAGCCACCAGAGAAACATAAATTCTCAGCAATGAAGACTTTCTTGGGTATCTAGATCCATCCCCAAACTGGTGCATGTTCCTTAAAATGGTTCATTTCCACCCAAGGAATGTTTCCCCTCTGCCAAACATGCCCCTCTGCAAAGAGCCTAGACAATGGAGCCAGTCAATGATCTGTGTAAACAGAATAAATAGCTTTATGAAACATACTACAGTTAAAATATCATAAAAATTTAAGAAATTTAATGTTTTTAAAGTATACATTGCTCACCAAAATAAAATAAAAATATTTCAGGAATAATTAATTTACTCAGTCCTGTGACTTCCATATTGTTCTATATAATTTCCCACTTTTCAAACACAGAGTGTTTGTATGTCTCTCTCTCCAACACATGCACACAGATACACATTTCTCACAAAAGAAGAAAAAGGGAGATGTGAGAGTTAGTTTGACTGCTGTGCAAGCTATAGGTAAACTTTTTTCTTTTTGTGTGTGTGTGTGTTTCATAAGTAAGATACAAGCTAGGCTTAGAAAATATTTCTAAAAAAATGAAATAGAAATAATTTCAATTGATAAAGCATATTCCATAGCATTCAACTAAAGAGGAAAAATCATAGTTTATGGACAGGCAACGATTAAATTATTTGAAGTGCTTATCGAAAGGTTCTAGTAAGATAAGCAAAAAGAAAAATACAATATTTTCTAAATATAAATGTGAAAGAAATCAAATTTTCTGTTTAAATAATAACAATGTCACCACGTAATACTCCTAAAATGCAAAAAAACTAATTGAAGTAGTTATTATAAGTGATAGTAAAAAATAAAACATTCAGGATTCTCTATTATAATGCAAATATCATTAATCCATAATATGTACAGAATGTTTTAAGGGTAGTGCATGATTAGATAATAACCATTAAAAATGGGAAAGAGCCCTGATCAGTATGGCTCAGTTGGTTGAGCATGGTTCTGTGCACGGAAAGATCCCTGTTCAATTTCAGGTCAGGGCAAATGTCCAGGTTGCAGGCTCAATCACTATAGGGGGCATGCAGAAGGCAGCCAATCAATGGGTCTCTCTCTTGCTCTCCCTCTCCTTTCTTCTCTCTCTAAAATCAATAAAAATGTATAAATAAATACATAAATACATAAATAAAAACTTCCACATGATATTCATAATAAACTATGAGCTTGATGCTACTATCCTGGTTCTGTAGGTGAGGGAGTAGAAGCTAGGAGAAGTAGAAACATTGCACATCTAAGAAGTGAAAACTTGAGACACCGAGTCTGATCTTTTGATGTCAACATCAATGTCCTTTTAATTACACCAACATTGCATCCTTAACATAAGTCCTGATTCCATTGGCCACTACTCCAATTTGCCCAGTCTCTACCTATCCTCAGTTGTTACCATCTAATCAAAGAGCTTGTCCCTCAGCTGAATTTTTCAACTCATTAAAAGCCCCCTGTAGTTTAGAGCTATGGTGCTTCTCACCAATCTCTAGCTCTGCTGCTGTGCTCTAACCCAGGCAATAGATTACCTGTACTTAAATTTTAGTTCCTTAATTAATTACTGCTGATTCAGAATGTCCGGTCAATGGCAGAATCAATCAAAATTCCTTGACCTTTGTTTATTTCCCCAGGTGAAACTCTAAGGAAAGAAATATCTATAGTTATCTCTTTTTCCCTGATGATCTATGAATGTTTTATAGGCAATCAAATTCATAGTGCCAACTGTTATCTCCAAAAGGCACCCTACCCTTCCATATTCCAAAGGAAGTTCAATACTGCTTCTCTTTCACCAGTTTAAAACTTAGCTCTAGTCCAGCTAGAGGTTCTTCTAATAAATCAGCAGATATTTATTCACTATCTGTTAAGAACCTGGTAACTCTTCTCAATACTGTGGCTCTGTTAATGAAACAGAAAAATGGATTCATTATCTCAGGAAGTTTACATCTAGTGGAAAAACTATCTCAAGGGCTTCTGAAGACATAATAGGATAATATGGTAGAGAATGTCTGTGAATCCGATAGCTGGGAAAGTTCTTTTGGAAATATAGTATTTGAATATAGATCCCCAGATAAAAAGTAGTTTTATGAAAACCTGGGGAAAGACAGCTCCAAAGAGAAAATAATAGCAAGCACCATGGTGCTGGGAGAGAAATAATTAGTTATGTTAGAGAATTGCATTTAGTACAAACAGGAGAGAGAAGGGCCTATGATATCTAAGAGTTAGGCAAGAATAAGATCATGCAGGGTCACAGGCCGTAGAAATGATCATATCTTATCATGCAGAATGGGAAGTAGAGTTGTTATGATATTTTATACTTTAAGGAAGAAAATGAAATCGTTGAAGCTGTGTAAGATGGATCATACAGGGGAACTAATGAGAAAACCATATCAACTAGGAGGCTATTGGCAGTCAAGACACTAGAGAGGTTTAGACTATATTTTAGTGACAGAACTAAATGTTCAGATTTGTTTGGATATGGAATATATTTTGGACATAAAGCTAATAATACTTACTGGGAGACTGAACATGGGATACAAACAAAAAATGAAGGATACTAGCTATTGGCCTGAGTGAATAGAAATGTCTTTTATTCGGATGTTGGTATGGACTGAACTGTGCCTCTCCCTGTCCGAAATCATATGTTGAAGCCCTAACCCCCACTGTGATGGTATCTGGAAACAGGGTAATCATGCATATGAATTTGAAACTCTGATGGGGGCTTTATGGAGGTATTTAGGGTTAGATGAGGTCATGAGGTTGGAGTCCTCATGGTGGAATTAGGGCTAAGAAGAAGAGGAAGAGAGAGAAATCATGGCAGCATCCTGATCTCAGACCTCTGGCCTCCAGAACTGGGAAAAGACCTATTTCTGTTATTTAAACCACCCAGGCAAAGGTACTTAGTTATGGCAGCCAAACAGACTAAGATAAATGTATAAGGACTGTGCTGTGCATTGCATTGTGATACGGATCTGAATAGTTCTATGGTGTCAGAAGTTTGTGATGCTTTCTAGATATCAAAGTGGAGATGTCAAGGAATCAGGTATATTTCACAAATATGTAGTTCGAGGGGGGTATCATTTTAAGATATAATTTTGAGAGTCATCAGTATATAGAATGTATGTGAAATTGTGAAACAAGATAAATTGATAGGGAAAGAGTAGAGAAAGGTGAAAAGAAGGGAAGGGGAGAGGAGAGGAGAAGAATATCTGAGGACAAATCCTTAGTCACTATGAAATTTAGAGATTCATTAAAAGATGAACAAAAAAAGAGAACTGAGAAATAGTATCCAGTTGGATAGCTATGAAACCAGCCAAGTGTGGCAGTTTCAAGTCTAGGAGAAAAATCACTTTTTAAGGATGAGGGAGTGGTGATTCAAAATCCCTGAGCAAATCATCTGCAGCAACAATCAAAAAGACTTAATGAAAATAGAAAAAAAACACACACAAATGAACCAATAAGCAGATGAGAAATTGCATATACAAATGGAAAATAGCTAGCCTATATATAAAAATAGAACTCTGGCCCCAAACCTACAGAAACCTGTCCAGGAATCCCTTGTCTACAATAACTAGCCCAGAAAGCCAACCGGCCTTGCAAGTCAGATTTTGTAGAGCCCGCCACCTCTAGTAACAACTCAAGAAACCAAACTAGAATTCTGTAACAGTCAGGCCAAAATGCCCAGGACTTGGTTAATGGATGACAGCTTCTCTAATTTTTGTCCCTGCTTCCAAGTTAGAATCGACCAGAGAAAGCTAAACACAGTAAGCCCTCACTTAATCCTGTTGACTGGTTCTGTGACTTTAAGCATAACAGCATATAATGAAACCAATTTTACCATAAGCTAATTGATATAAACAAGAGTTAAGTTCCTACAGCATATAATGAGCATTATAATGAAACAAATTGAATGAAACGATGTTATTTGAGGACATGCTATATGCACCTCTAACCAATACATAGGATGGTTCCTCTGCTTGCAGTTGGCCTGCATCCAGTTTTCTTGTGCCAACAGTGTCCAATCAGGATGCACCTCAAGCCTTCCCTTTTCACAATATAAAACTCTCCTGTTCCTCTGCCTGCCTTTGAGTCTCTGCCAAACTGAAAGTGTTAGTAGCTGACCCCCTTGCAAACTCTGAATGAACAGCTTTTGCTCATTCACACTTGGCTGGTCTACGTTTATTTCCATACAAACAAATACTATCTTAAGTACCTTGACAGGCTGGCCAGAAACAAGGGGGAAAAACAAACAATGTTATGGAACTGGGTGAGGTAAGTAGACTATCAAATGGGCTATGTACCTACAGAAATTGCCATAACTGATGACCTTGAGATTTATTTATTTGTTGATTGATTGATTTATTGATATATTTATTGATTGATTGATTTTTATAGCATGAGGTAGAGGAAATAGGAGACAAGCTATAGTTCAGATGGCTTAGGCACCTTAATAAAATGATGTTTTGATCAAGATGATATTCTTCATCATGAATATATAATTGAACTATAATTAAAATTATATTCTAGGACACAGTAAAGAAAAATTCCTGTCTTTGATGAGGCCCAGTTGAAAGGTATGGAGAGCCAGAGCAGTCCTGCAAAGTGAAGATGACAGAAGTGACCATCTTCCACCCCCGACCATCCATGTCCCCCACATTATTCTTGGGATCCAGACAGCTTCATGTTGCCAAGTTCACTGATGTATCATTATCTTTGAGCTATTGCTTTTTGAAGTACTTTTTCTGTGATCTTCACCCTCATTAGGCAGTATTTACTTCATTATAATAGATCCAACTCTCTCATATCTAATGCAGTTATTTTAAAAAGGTATTACATGAACAAAACAATCTGTGATTAAATAAGTTTCTATGATTCTGAGATCAACACAATTAACTGTCTTCTATACAGATCTTCACATATACTTGGATATAATATAAAATAATAATAATATTCTACAGTTTCTAAAACAAAGCATCTATCAAACTTATTTTCCCATCAAATATTTTGAAAGGACATTATCACAGGACTGGTGTTTTGCGTAATAAACTTTTTGAAGTACGTTTTTTACTTTCTAGAACACAGTGCATTTATAAAAATCATATCTCTTATTGAATCATATTCCACTATTTAGTTATGTTCTTTATCAAACCCTAGTTCTTTCATCTTTCATCTTGTTTTTAACCTTTCTCACTTTCCCAACAAGTAGCCCACCCACTTCCAAATATAAGATGTCAGTAAGCCACTATGAACAATAGTACAATACGAAAGCAAAATTGCTATCTCATCTCCTTTTTACAGGCACAAAGCTTTCTGTTTTATAATACAGCACTCTTAAAATAGTAAAACTGTACATGTGTAATTCCCCTATCCAGGCGTACTCTTCCATGGATGACCTCATATTCTGTATCTTTAAGCTTTTGTTCCCATGCCATCTTACCTGAGACAGGAGCAGCAACCCATTAAGAACATGATTCTCAGCCTGGCCAGTGTGACTCAGTAGTAGAACTTTGACCTATGAAGGCAGGAGGTCATGGTTAGAATCCATTTGGGGCCTATGCCCAGGTTGCAGGTTCAGTCTCCAGTGTGAGGTGTGCAGGAGGCAGCTGATCAATTATTCTCTCTCATCATTAATATTTCTCTCTCTCTGTCTCTGAAATCAATATAAATATATTTTACAAAAAAAATATATAATTCCCCTCTTATCTACCACCTATTATCTCCCAGCTAATTTTTCTTCACAATGCTTACCATCTTAACAAAACCTTTATAATAAAAGTGTAATATGCTAAGTGTCTGGTCAACTGCTCGACCAGTTGTTATGACGTGCACTGACCACCAGGGGGCAGACACTCCCACCAGTAGGTTAGCTTGCTGCTGAGGCCCTACAGATAGTGATTTTGACTGAGCGAGATGGGCCAGACACACATGGGAGCCCTCCCTGGTCCCTCCTTGCCCCGATTATGTATCGGTGGGGTCCCTCAGCCTGGCCTGCACCCTCTTGCAATCTGGGATCCCTTGGGGGATGTTGGAAAGCTGGTTTCTGCCTGATCCCGCAGGCCAGGCCAAGGGTCCCCATGGAGCCTCTACTATGTTAATATTGACGAATTGCTTAAAAGTTTCTAAATGCTTATTTCCAATTTTTGTATTGCTATAGACCAGTGACACAATCTGTCTGCCACCACTGGTCTACAGACCATACTGTTTATGTTATATTCCAGCCTCCAGAACTGGACCTGGTACTGAGTCGGGTTTCAGTTAATATTTGTAGACTTATTAAACCAGTCAAGGCAAATACTAAATTCCTATGTGGGATTTTGTGGATAAGGTGTCCTAGATATAGCACCATTTCTGATTTACTTGTTCCTGCTGAAGGTACACATTTGTTGTCAGATACTATATATGGGGAAATTTAATAGCAATATATATGTATGCACTGTGTATATTTATGATTAATGTGTTAATTCTGAAGAATCTCTTTTATGCTGAACAGTGACTGAATAATTTTAGTGCCACTATTAACTGTGATTTTTACGAATTATTCTTGAACGCAGATGGGATGTAGCTGACATTAATCATTTCTACTGACATAGATTATAAACTACATATAAAAAATTTGCATATTCCAGTTATAAGTCCAACTATAATATTAGAGGAGATTTCTCCTTATATGAAAGTATCTTTTTTCAGTCTCCTGCTGGAAAGTGAATTTTCTGTGGCATCTCTTTAGGAGGCCCATTAGCCCATCTGTGTGTGTTGGCATAAATAAAAATCCATGGATGGCAACCAAACCAAACCTGACATTTGTGCCCGAGGAGGCTTGGGAGGCCTCGCTTCTCCTTTGTACTGCCAAGTAGGATGAATGAACAAAGTCAGAACAAGAATGCAAGTGCCAAAATGCTTACACAGCTCACTAGAAGATGCTTCTTATAAAATATCCATGATAGAGAATGAGTTAGGAAACGTAAATGAGACCCACAAATTCCTCATTCATTCATTTTCATTCATTCTTTCACAGGAGGATCTTTCCTAACTGCTGTGCTACATGGAGAGCAAGACTGAAAAGCTACTGCTCCCATTGAAATGCTATTCTCAATAAACATATTCACATTGGAACTAATGATAAGTGAAAGAGAGTAAAAAACAACAACACTCATACACACACATACACAGGGATGGGATAATGAATGACTATGGAGAAGGATGATTGAAAATTAGGTGGGGAAAGTCCTTTCCCTGAAGGTAATGGACTTGAAATACAAACAGTCTAATCTAGAGGGAGGGAGAGCTCATTCAGAATCTGAAATGCAGGGATCAGTTTATTCTATTCTGTGTAACAGAAAGACTATACAGCAGTTTAGTCTGCTATACAAGAAGATGATTAGAACATTCAACATGAGATAATAGAGAGTAGGGAGGGGGCAGATTTTAGAGCAAAATGCAGTATTTAGATTTCATTCTGAGAGTGGTAAAATATGCTTGGAGTATACAAGACATGGAAGACGCTATCATTAGTTAAGAAGCGATTCGAGAAAATGGAGTAATAGAAGTGTATTGAGCTAAGATGATAATAATTGAGAGAGTGATCAGTAGACACTTTCAGAATGTTTCTGAGATGGTGTTGGTGACACCTACTATTAGACTTTTAGGTAAGAGATAAACGAGGATATCCAAGAGTCAGCCAACAGGACAGCAGTGTAGGAGAGAGTGTGAGTGAGTAAGAGAGCGAAAGGGCAGTGAATGGACGTGTGGGGCGTGCGTGTATGTGTGAGGAACAGTTATATTCCACAGGACTTTTGCGGGCTGGCGGACCAGTCTCCCCTAGCTGGGCAGCCTCTGTTACCACTGAAATCTCTCCCAGGGTGGCCGGCTCTGCCACAGAGACTGCACCATCTTGAAGGGGAGAGAAGCTGTGACTGGGAGCCCGGCCTCACCTCCACCCGGAACCCTATAGCCACACCAGCCAGGGACCAGCTGCCATGGCTGTGAACCCACGAACACCAAGACTCCAGCCTTCCTGGCCATGGGTGCCTGAAAAGTTTCTCCAGGGGGAGACGAAATGGCGGATGAATAGGCAGATGGGTCCTGCACCTCTCCCAGAGCTCATAAAAGAAACAGCTGAATCAAATAACATCCACCCAGAATTGGCAAACTAAACAGAGTTGGTGAGACATCTGTGAATGGAATAGTCAGAGGTCGCCTGGAGAGAGGTGGGGTTGAGGATCTGGGCTAGAGGGAGAAATAAGCACACACAGGACTAGAGTCTCAGAGGGAGACTGTGCTATATCAAATCCACATTCCTTGGTGACAGTGTAGCGCTTGACTATGGAAGGGGGTCCTCAGGGCTGCTGGCAACAGGAGACTCTAGATCTAAGGCACAGCTGTGGGAGGCTGCACCCAGAAAGGCAGCCTGAAGTTCTGCACCAGCCATGTAGTGCAGGGGTGGGGGTTGGGGGTGCACAGTGGCACAGGTGCTCTGTCTTTATAACTTCCTTGCTTTTATTCACTTGAACCCAGTGCATAGGATCTTTCAATTACAAACCCTCAATGAGGCTGTGGTGTAGGCGAAGGTGGTTTTTGTGGAAGCTGGGAGGAAAATATGGAGAAATTATCAGAAGCCCACTCAGACAGTCTGATTCCTCCAACCCTGAACAGACATTTTTCTGCTGAAGACCAGACCCCTCCTAGCTGCACAGCCCCACCCAGCCTTGAGCTCCACAGGGAAACAAAGATTCTAAATACCCCCAGGGAGCCCTCAGGGAATGGATTTAGGTGCCATTTGGTCCTAGAAACTAATATAGAAACACCTCCACCTAGAGGCTGTGTCAGAAATAGATGCTTGTGTAAATAGGATGGAAATCAGGCAGAAAACCAAAGTGGGCAGATTGATCCTGTCTACTTGAAAACAAGATTGTGGCATCTGACACAGAAGATCAGTGAATCACTGGGAACTTCAACACAATGCTGACTACCTAACAGGAAACAGACGTGACAAGCAGAATAGTAAAGAGGGGTCTAAACCAGCCCCCATTGGACATTAAAACCAAGCTAAAGTGAACGAACTTCACTTTTTTATTTTTTACCTGAAAATTTTTTCTTTTGCTCCCTTTCTTTTCCTTTATTATTTTTACTATTTTTATTATTATCTTTTAACCTTTCATTTTTTTATTTTTTTATTAGTGTTCTACATTCTATTTTTATTTTTATCATTATTTTACTCTATCTCATTTTTTCCTTTATGCCAACCCCATCTTCCTCACTTCTCCCTTTTTCATCATATTTCTCTTCTCCTATTCCTGCATTATTCTCTCTCCTTTCTCCTTACACCTTGTTGAAAATTGATCTTTAAATGCTTTATCAACACATTATTATTATAGTAGTCTCAGTAGGCTTACTCATATATCTAATTGCTTCTCCCCTGCTTCAAGTCCATGCACCCTTCTCTTTTCTCTTTCTTCACTAGTCAATTTCTTCTTGTTGTTGTTTGTTTGTCTGTTAGTTTGTTTTATTTTATTTATTTTATGCTTTTGATTTTCCTCTCCTTGCTTGTTCTCTTCTTCTACTAATAGTTTCACTCACCCAACTCAGGCCTACCTGCTCTCTATTCTCCTTTTCCAAAAATAGATGAATATACACATAGATAGACTTAAGAAATGGAATTTTTTTTTATTTTATATATATATTTTTTCATTTATATGTTTTTATATATTTTTAGTTGTTATTATTTTTAATTATTATTTATTATTTTTATTGAATATTTTGTTTTTTAGTTTTCATCTTATGCACTCATTCTCTTTCTATTTCCTCTATAATTAATCATGGCCATTCCTCCATTCATTCAATTCCTTTACCTTACCTTCTGGAAATAAGCTCTGCCTCTTCAGATTCAGCTCCCTCCTTTCATTCTAGGGGTTTGTGGTTTCCATTTTTTGGAATAGTTGTTGGTTTTGTGGAGTTTTCTCCTCATATATGTATATTTATTTCTCATTCTGTTTTTTCTTTCTCTTTTCTCTTTTACATATTTTCCTTTTCTCAGTATCATTTTTGCACTCTTCCCCCCTCCCCTTACCTCCTCCCCCCTGCCTAATTCTCTTTTCTCTGGTGGTCACCTTTATTTGGGGTTATTGGTATTGTGAATAAATTCGTGTTTTGTTCCCCCTGGGTCATGTCCTACTGAGTTATATTTTGTGCCTTTTGGTCAGGGAGTGAGTCAGACTCTCTGAGGGGAATGAAAATGGGGAGACAAAGAAACAGCCTCCATATGAAAGAAAAGGAGGGATCACTGGAAAAGGAAGTAAATGAAATGGAGGCAAGAAATTTGTCAGAGAGAGTATTCAAAGCAATGGTCATAAGGATGCTGAAAAGGATGGAAGACAAATTCATCAACATGTGTAAGAACCAAGAAATGAAGAAACAAGAAGAAATGAAAAATTATATAACTGCAATAAAGAATACAATAGAAAGCATCAACAGTGGACCAGAAGAAGCTGAGGACACATCAGTGAGCTAGAAGACAAGGTAGAAAAAAAACCCAAAACCCCAAGCAGAGCAGCAACTAAAAAGAAACTAAACAAAACAAAAAAGACTTAGAAATCAGGAGTAGAGCCTAAGGGAGCTTTTGGACAACACAAAACAAAACAACATCCGCATAATATGGGTGCCAGAAAGAGAGAATATTGAGCTAGGAATAGAAAGCCTGTTTAAGGAAATAATGACAGAAAACTTTCCTGATATTGGGAAGAAAAAACACACACAAGTCTAAAAAGCTCACAGAGTCCCAAAGAAGATGAACCCGAAAAGACTGACACTAAGACCCATCATAATTAAATTAGCAAACATCAATAACAAAGTAAGAGTTTTATAGGCTGCCAGTGAGACAGAAAGTTACCTATAAGGATCTCCCATTAGACTATCAACTTATTTTTCAGCAGAAATACATCAGGACAGGAGGGAACGGAATGAAGTATACAAAGTGATGCAAAGCAAGGAACTGAATCCAAGAATACTATATCCAGCAAGGCTATCATTCAAAATTGAAGGGGAGATCAGGAGCTTCACACACACAAAAAAAGGCTAAGGGAGTTTATTATTACCAAACCAGCAATGCAAGAAATGATGAAGGGACTGCTGTAAAAGTAAGAAATAGGAAGTGAAGAAGGAACCCAAGCATAAAGAATAAAAATGGTGAAACATAAGTACTTATCAATAATAACCTTAAATATAAATTTATTAAATGCTCCAATCAAAAGACATAGGTTAGCTAAATGGATAAGAAAACATGACCCATATATCTGCTGTTTACAAGAGACCCACCTCATAACAAAGGACTCACATAGACTGAAAGTGAAGGGATGGAAAAAAAAATTTCAGGTGAATATAAATGAAAACAACAACACACACACACAAAAAAAATAAATGCTGGGGTAGCAATACTTATATCTGGCAAATTAGACCTCAAAGTGAAGGCCATAACAAGATATAACAAAGGCCACTTCATAATACTAAAGGGAGCAATTCAACAAGAGGATACAACTCTGGTAAACATATATGCACACAATACAAGAGCACCCAAATATATAAAAAGAAACAAAACACACTTCTGTGGGATATCAAGGTAGAGATCGACAACAATATAATCATATTAGGGGACTTTAATACCCTATTGACATCACTGGATAAATCCTCTAGACAAAAAATCAGCAAAGAAATAGCAATCCTAATGACTCACTAGATCAGATGGACTTAATCGACATCTCACCCCATAGCTACAGAATATACATTCTTCTCAAGTGCACATGAAATATTTTCAAAGATAGACCACATATTGGGACACAGGCAAAATCTCTTCAAATTCAAGAAGACTGAAATGATATCAAGTATCTTCTCAGATCACAGTGGCATAATATTAGAAATAAACTACAATAAAAATGATAAAAAAATATTTCTATATTTTTGGCCTGTATAACTTCGATAGGAAAAGAGCAGCAGTGGGGCAATATCAGGACATCTGCTTTAAATATGCTAATTTTAAAAATCCCAATTAGACTTCCAAGTGCAGATATCAAGTAGATTGGCTAGACATAGCAGGAGTTCTGCTGAGAAATCTGAGCTACAAATGCAAATCAAAGAGTCAATCTATATAGATGGGATTTGAGAAAAAGAATTTGGAGTGTGAAGAAAGAGGAAATACTCAGGAAGAAGAAGAGTGAAGGAAAGAGAAGAATAATGGAGAGAAGTGATCTGTGAACAAAATCTTGGGCACTTCAACATGTAAGGACTAATGAAGAAGATGGACCAATCAAAGAGATGAAGTGGCAGTATTTGTGCACACTAACATTAATTCCTTGTTTTATTCTGCCTTTTAAAGTAGGGGTACTGGCGAAGGGAATCCTCTAGGATCTAGGCGATGAAGTAGGAGAAAAGGGGAATAATTCCAAGAGCAAAATCCTTAAGAACCACGACACAAGTGTTGAGATTAATCACTGATAAATTCAGAGACACTTCATCCTTTGTAACGAGAAGGAAGGCAAATATAAATTTGCAAGGATAGCTCTCCTTAAGGAGAAAGCCAACGACTTTTTATTCAATTGCTTCTCTTTTCTCTGTGAAGAATGAGGCAGATCAGGAGCCGAGAATGTAACTAAAGATTAGGGAGAAGGAAATGGTTTGCATTTGTGAAGGTGTGCAGTGAATGGAAGTTGAAAGGTCATTAGACAATTAGAAAGGCCCAGATGTCATGTTCTGTCAAAGTGATCAGTGTGTTTTTTAGCGGCAACGGGGTGGACACTAACTACAAATGATTCTAGAGAACTGAGGCCCTGCCACCCTATAGAGAGAATATAAGGGACCAGTTCACTTAACACTAAAATTCTGTAAAACTCTTGACCCATCCTGGGGCTGAGCTAAAGCTCCTCTATAGTAGAATAATTTCTGAGAAACATGTAATCTTCAAATCTGAAACCAGGAGGAAACAGATAATCTCAACAGATTACCAGAAATAATTAAATCAGTAATCAAAAAACATCTAACACACAAAGTCTAGGACCAGACACTGTCACATCAAGCATTCAAGGAAGAATTAATGACAATATTTCTCAAATTCTTTTAAAAATTGGAGAAGAGGGAGAGCCTCTAAATTTATTGTATGAGGCCAACATTACTCCAATAGCAAACCAGACAAAGACACTACCCGCCCCTCCCCCACAAATAAAGAAAAGAAATTACAAGTCAACATCCTTGATATATTAAATATATTAAAGGAGATATTTATCTTGAAAAAGAGAGATGATTTTTCCCACAGCTAAGGTCAAAGGTCAGCTATGGATGTTGATGGTATCACTGGGAGGTGAGGGGAATGGTACATACTGTTTGGTTTTATCCTAAAATGTTAAATTAGTCACTGTGGCAAGAAGTGATTAATTTAAACCTTATTTGGTTTCCAACCATGTCCCAAAGCTGGAGAAGGAGGTGGCACTAATTCCACCCAGACTGCATAGTTGTGAGCAAATAGCTACATATCTACACACTGTAAGTTCCCACTTAAGTTTAAGTCATAACAATTCTATTTTACCTACCTCTCACTCAACTCTGAACATCTTGCCCATTCTAGATCATCAAATTGCTTGTGGAATTTAAAAACATATTCAATAGTACCACTAACGACACCTACCCTGCCCCCAAAGTATAAAACGTGGAAGGTTAATGTACAGACTATCAGAATCATTCCCGCTGCCAATGATCTATAATACACTTTAGAAAACCAATTTGTCTCAAAGTTCTAAAGTGAGTGACCTGAAGTTTACATAGTCAGTTATTAACCATAATGGTTCAGGTCAGAGTTGGTTTAAATATGAAGGCTGAAGTTACCAGAAGCCAAATAATCACAATTTTTACATGGTTGTGACTGATTTTATACAAGAAAGGGAAGAAAAATATCTGATTGAGGCCAAATGCAATTATCATAGATGTTCTTGAATGATTTGTCTGCGATGCCTACACAATTTAATACAGCTAATGTTCGGATGAATTAGTGTTTAGCATTTGCTATTACCAAGGATGCAGGAATAGATTCGAATCAAGAATATGTGTATCAAAGAGGAATGAGTTCATTTGAAGAAAGCAAACCCTGATCCAGTGGAGAAAATGAAATAAAGGGAAAGGATTTGGGTAGCGGACCACTTATTCAACATAAATGTGTAATGTAATGTTATTTCAGGCGAAAGACAAATGAGGCCTCACATCTGGGTGTGTAATAGAGGTATTACAAATAAAATGAAGGAGATTACTTTTTCATAAGAGCATTATTGTGTGCAGTTCTCAGCCACAGATTTAAAATTTTGTTTTCTTATATTGAAGGGAGTACAAATAAGGAAAACAAAAATATCAAGTTTAGAAAACTGACCTATAAGTTAACAGACCTACACTGTGCCTCCCAGGAGGGATCCTGCACAGCTATAGGAACTGTCTGTAGTACTCCAAGTAACACACTCCACTGGGGCAAGGGTCCTGATCTAAGGGGACATTTGGGGTCAGCGAACCATTGTCTATAGTGAGCAGGGAGAGTTTCTTGTTTAATTGGAACCAAGGGGTTTGCAAATTGTTTTATTCAGTCGTATACATTTAGAAAACAAAACACACAAAAAAGAACATGTGTGGTTATAAAGAAAATCTAGAAATAACTCTGTTTTAGGGGAAAACATCTATGATATTTCATATACATTTAAATATAGACACCTTTAAATTAGAAAGAAAAAAGAAATTGCTCTGCCTTGGCTAATCATGGTTCCCTTTAATTTTATAAGCATGATGAAACGTGCCCTATTGAAACAGTGAATAACAGATGAGACAGAGGCATGCCTTTCCCTCACACCCTTGGAGAGCTTATTCAGGAACATGAAGGGAAGTGCTGGGTTTTTCCTCCACAGACATTCAGCTACATCACCCTTCCCCTGCAGAGCACCCCAGGAGGAAGGTGCTAAAATTCATAAAAGGACCTCACAGCAGTGTGAAGCAGAATGCAATGCTGGCTGCTGGAGAACTTCTTAAACTTATTCTGGTGCCAACCACTATTAGGCAGGGGTTTGGTATTACACAGCTCCTGGTAATCGAAAGCACTTTACAGGGCACCCTGCCAGGATCCATACAGACACAGGGAAAAATAACTTTTATTCAACTTATTAAATTTCACATTGCTTCTCACTGGGAGCAAAGGAAGCGGAAAGGAGATAGAGTGATGGATTATGATCCCAGGCAGGGAGGGGCTCTGTGATACCCAGCGTAGCCAGGAGAGGCAGAAGCCCAGAACATTCTCTGCATACATCGCCACTGCCTCGTGAAATACAGGGCAAAAGGCCAAGTGATTGCAGTCACATGAAAAATGTGGCCATCTCCTGGAAATGCATTTTTAAAATGTGTGGCATGCTTTGTTGAAATGTATTTTGGAATGCTGACTTTGGATGTAGCCATAATAGGTTATTTGTTGCTTTGAAAATTTACTGATTGGCTTTAATTAATAGCCAATCTTCTTTCATGATTTTTCTTTACGTTTTAGAAATAGGACTTTCTACCAAGGAGAAAATATATGTGTGTTCTGGGGGCATGGTGGGATGCAGGCAAGGCAGTAAGAAACAGTAGTCAAATAAAAATATGAATGTGGCCCAGCCAGCATAACTCGGCGGTTGAGCATAGAGCTATGAACCAGGAGGTCATGGTTCGATACCTAGTAGGGTGGGGCATATGCCCGGGTTGTGGGCTTGATCCCCAACGAGGGTGCCATGCAAGAAACAACCAAACAATAATTCTCTCTCATCATTTATGTTTCTATCTCCCTCTCCCTTCCTCTCTGAAATCAATAAAAAATATATTTAAAATAAAAAAGATGAATGTGATCATAACCTACCCTATATAATAAAGAGCTGACATGCTAATTAGACTGAACAAGAGAACAGCCATCCAGACGACCATCCAAACAACCTTCAGGACGAAGCTGGGGCTGTGAGGGCCGAGCCCCTTGCACAAATTTTGTGCATCGGGCCTCTAGTTTTGTAATAAAAGGATCCTGGTTGGTGAGTCAGTTTTTGTTTTGTCTTAGTTTGTTTTGTGGTTTATAGGATAGCTTTAGAGAGACAGACATGAGTTTGGTTCAAGTTTTAGATTCTTATAGGTGGGTGACATTAAGCAAATTGTTAAATTTTTTTCACAGTGTTCTCACGTGTAAAATGGGGATGCAAATATCAACTTCAAATTTTGAGAATGAGTATAAAACAACCAGACATAAAGTATTTAGAGTGCAATGTTTGACACATGCTAAGTCCTCAAGAAATTCTAACTATAATTTTTGCTATTATTATTAATAATGATATTTATATACATTTAAAACTGTCCAAGGTATATGCCCTTGGAATCAGGAAGTTTGTCTATTATAGTGCTCTTTGTGGTCTAAAATAAACCATGTTCTCTTCTGAAGAAATCTAATTTAAATCCATACAGTAGATTTTTTTTAGAGCAGTTCATTTTAAGTAACAGAAAAAACAGCAACATACGAATGTTACACACGAATGTTAAGAAGTGGAAAATTAGGTTCCAATGTATTAAAAATTAGATAATTAACACAAATACAGTTTTGAACTTTCTGAGAAGTTTTCAACTCCTTTTATCAAGCTTTCAGGCTGCCAAACAGATTTTCCAGGTCATACGATCAAAAATAACCACTCTCTTTTATTGGACAATAAAGGATGTTGACCAGAAGAACAGAACTGAACAGCATCATCTTTGTAAAAGGGACCACTCAGCAGTCAGCCTCAATGCAACATACAAGGTGGGGAAACTTCCCAGTGGAGCCCCAGGTCCCCTCATGAACCAATCATCTCCTCTGCCCATGGAGGAGAACGGGACACTTTGTATCCTTTTTTTTATTATTTTCTTTTAATTGCATAAAGTATTACAAAGATTAGTATATGTATCTCTTTTTTCCCCTTGCCCTTCCCCCAGCCTCACCTACCCCCCAGTGATTTGTGTCCATTGGTTATGCTTATATGCATGCATAAAAGTCCTTTGGTTGATCTCTTACCCCTCACCCCAACCCTCCCCATCCTTCTTGCTGTAATTTGAAAATATCCTCTTAAAAACATAAAATGTTAAAAATATATTTACTTACATTGAAAGGAGGGAAAATGCAGAGATATAGAGACACAGAGAGAGACAGAGAGAAGAAGTCTGATAACATTTTAAAGTATTAAATATAGCCTTTCAAAAAAAAAGAAATAGAAACATTTTTCCAAGTTGTATGAATTTTTGAAATAACTGATTTCAAATAGTTCTTGGTCTCAGTGAGTCATGGGTCCCAGAATATTCATATACAAGTGCATTTCCCACAGGGCTAACTTGAAACTGGCCCCCCTCCACACACACGCATACACATCTTTGTATCCAAATGCTTCTAATGGAGGCCATGCAATAGCATAACAATTTGCATTTGTCATTTTCCTTAGAGCCTAAGTGATGTGATGTTATTTTTTTATTTAATAACGGAATAAGTTCTGCAAAATTAACCTGAAGACCTTGAAATCTTTGCAAAATAAGTCTGTTCCCTTGTATATACCAATAGCTGATCTAACGGTTTGCAGAAAAAAATTTTCTACAAAGTGAAAGTCTAGTATTCTAGAAAGAATACACAGCGTGTGATACCTGAAGTCTCAAATACAGGCCTGAAATGGTATTAGGTGCTTTTGGAGGGCCTCATATTCTTAGGAAACTACCTCAACTCTGTAATTAAATGTGTCTGTAGGAAGTTCTCCAAAAGACAATGAGATGTACATATTCTGGTTCCAAAATACCACATACTTTTGTTTCTTTTAAATGTCTTCTGTCTTTCCAAAAAGTATAATTTTCAATTCTTTATCCAGGTTCAGATAAATAGGGCTAAACAGGTTAGACGTTTTTCAGGAAATCCAGAACCTCTCTCTGAGGCATATCCCCACTCCCAGAAGCCAGCTGGAAAGGCGGGCTTTGGCTAGTACTACAATTCTCCCTCTTATTCTGTGAATCAGGGAGAATAGCCAGATTTTCACAGGAGAGCAATCAGTAAATGAGCAGAAGCAAGCTTCCTCCTCTATCCAAAGGATTCCTTCTCCAAGGACAGCTGACTTCTTCTCTAGGGAACCCAGAAATCAGTTTATTTGCACACGTTTATCTAGACAGAGACAACTGTCGACAAGATTCCACATTCTTTTTAAGAAAATTAAATCTTTATTGTTGAAAGTATAAATATGTTCCTTTCCTTCCCTGATTGATTCCTTCTAGCCTGACCCAGTCCCCTGCCCCAGGCCTTCACCTCCCTATTGTCTGTGTCCATGGGTTATGCATATATGCATGTATGTTCTTTGGTTGATCTCCTCCAACCCACGCACCAGATTCCAGGTTCTTGATAGTCTCTCAATGGAAAGCCAATATGAACTAACACCTGAACCCTCTCCCTGAAGTCTCAGATGTGGTAGAAATCTGTACACATCTCAATAGAATATATGTTATTTTGGTGTCAGGGACACAAAAACAGTGCATTAGAAGATAGAAGGATAGAAAAGAAATGCTCAAGTCACCATCCTCTAAATGTTTCCTTTTCCAGACTTAGAAAATAGGGTCAAGGCATGCAGAAAGGATAAAGTGACCCTAACCAATCTGAGGAGATGCAGGGATGAATGATTTTCATTTGATCATCCTATATAATAAAGAGCTAACGTGCTAATTAGGTCTGATGGTGGAATGACCTTCCAGAATGAGTCGTGGGTGGGGGGAGCGAGGCTGTGGGGCCTCGAGGAAGCCAGGGATGCGAGGGCCAAGCCCCTTGCACGAATTTCATGCATAGGACCTCTAAATTATAAAAAGCAACTACTTGATCAGAGAAATAATAAGTGATAACTACAAAACTCTCCCAAAATAAATAAAAGAAACATTGAATAACAGGAGACAAGTATTTTGTTGCTAAGTGAGAAACACGTCTAAGTATATTAAAAGTCAGAGTTAGAAAGAAAACTTTACTGGATTCTAGAAGTCAACCATTACTTTGAGGAAATATTTGTAAATATATAACTTATTTATTTTCTTCAGCTTTTAAAATATTCTTAGAATATTACTTGGGCTGTTTGCATAACATTTGCATGTTATTTTTGAAATGCATACTTTGTGATTATGTTAATTTTTACTTGGCCTATAGATACACTTTCCCCATTTTTTTATTACATAAAGTATTACAAAGATTAGTATATATATATATATATATATTTTTTTTTTTTCCCCTGCCCTTCCCCCAGCCTTCCCTACCCCCCAGTATTTTGTGTCCATTGGTTATGCTTAAATGCATGCATAAAAGTCCTCTGGTTGATCTGTTACCCCTCCCCCACAACCCTTCCTGTCCTTGTTGCTGTAATTTGACAATCTGTTTGATGCTGTTCTGCCTCTGTATATAGATACATTTTATTTGTCACAAAGCTTTAAAGAATTTCATAAGTAAAATGTAAAGGTCTTGCCTCTGCTGCCAAGGTACCTAGCTCCATGAAAAATGGCCCAATCTCCTCATTCTTGAGCACAAGGACAGATAGACAGACACACACACACACACACACACACACACCACAGTCCATTAGCTCTATTCTGATTGAATTATAATAAACCCTTTAGTTAGCAGCTATAGAATCCCACCTCACTCCCCAATAGTTGAGAGACTATCTTGGTTAATAGAATACTCGACATGCAGTGGATAAATGTGAAGGTACTTTAATACCCTTTGTTTTTCTGCCAAGAACATGTGTTCCTGTCTTTTCCAGCAGTCCACTAAGAAAATAATTAATTCCAAGCTGCTTTGAGCTATCCATGCCAACACCACAGGTACTAAATGAAGCAGCTTTCAAGAGAATGGCTACCTCTGCCCTCACCTTAATGATTTTCCTTTTAAATCAATGTTCATACGTTTTAGATGTCTGTGTGTAGTGCATTTGTTAAGTAGACTATAATACTGAAGATAGCATCTGTCTGGTCTGTTAAAATACAGGATCTTGGATTTCAAAAAGATCTCCAAAAAGCTTTCAACATAAAGTCAGTTGAAAATCAACAGATTCATGTCCCGGAGATTTGGTTTCCAGATTCTCATTCCAGATGTAAATTTATTTATATTGCCCATGAAATGGTAATTAAACTTGAGTTGATATATTTTAAAAATTTGTCTTAGCTTTATTTACTTGTTTCTCTACATGTCACTGCATTGAGAATCACGAGTCTTAAATATTATTTTGTAAATGTAGTGGTTTCTTTCATTGTGCTTTCTGATTCCCATTTCTTTTTCCCTAATATTCAAGTGCTTGATATAAGCATTGCTTTTTAAGGAAAAAAGTATGTATAGTTAGACTTAAAGAAAAAGAAGCAAGTGAAATAATTGAGTATGTAAGAGTATGCATGTGTGCGCATATGTATATGTTAGCAGAGGCAATTATGTGACTAAACAATGTCTTCTGAATACCAAAAGCTTGCCTTTAAAGCTTGCCTTTAAATATTAATAGTTAAAACCCTGCAGGAAGCCAGGTTGGATAAATTCTAAGTACAAAGTAAGAAAAAGCTAGCCTTGACTATCCTGGGTGAAAGAGATGACAGTGAGAGTGTGTCATTTTGATTCTTCAAAGTCCTCATCAAGCATGCATGAGACAAACTACTCTATTCTGTCTCACTCAGCATTGCTGCTGTGTACTTTTTGTGTTGTCTCTGTCTGACCCACTGCATGCACTGTATGTGCTTCTGTCCTGACACTTGGACACTTGGACCCCTCACGTTGACCAGTCTCTCTCTCTCTCTCTCTCGCTCTCTCTCCAGCACATCTAAAATTTAAGGTTACTATTAAGGATGTTGAGGTATGCATTAGCCTTTAAGTATGTGCCCAAGCCCATGTGCAGAGAAGCTTCCAGTGTCCCCGAGTTCCTCTCAGAAAAGTGAGCTCTAAACGTCTCTGCTCTGGAGCTCTGAACATTCTAAAATCTTGAATGCTCACTTTCCAGGACCTGGGACCTGAGGTCAGAGTTCAGAGACTGCTAAAGTAGTGCTCCTCAAATTACATATGGTAGCTCAGTGTTTAATGTTGCTTTTACTAATAATGCCTGAGCTATCACAATGGATATATATAAAATAAAAATTAGTTACGAGTAATAGAAACGTAATGGACAATTTACATCTCCTGGATACCTACAGAAGAGTCAGGCTCTGCCTCAGAACTGTCCACAGTGCTAAGGAAGATGCTGGACTTCTGTGTCCATGGCTCCTGAAGCCTTACCAGTGTTTGAGAGGTTGACTTTCATCAGCATCCCTCAGCCTCAGGCCTTTCCCTGCTCTGACAGTTCCCCTGTTAGATAACTAACATTTCCTTCACCTTGCCCAGTGGTCTCAATCAAAGGTAGCTGATAGTTAATGCACCATAAATACTCCCTCCCTTATGTTTCAGGAGGAACCAAGGATGGTGCATTGTTACAAGTTCCCAAATTCCTAAGCAGGAAGAAGTCCATTACATGTCTTATTGACCTGCCTGATAACTACACTTTACAGACTATCATCCCTTGTCTGTCTTAACTTCTTCACTGCTCTCCCACTATTTCCTGTGTTCCTTTTCCAAATAGATAGGTGTACTTGAATTTTCACCTGAGGTACTGATTCTGAGGAAACAAACCTAAGATACTAATACTAAAGGTAAACCTTCTATCCAGAAGCATGAATCAAAGCAAGAGTAGGCAGAATCTCTACATTGGACTGAGAATTTACTCAATAGAGCGTGCGCTTTTAACTGGAAACTCCTATGCTATCTTACCTTGAGAGATGACATCGTCCACTATTGAAAGGAAATGTGAACTCGAGAACCTGAGTAAAACAACATTGAATCTTTCCACCCATGAGTTACGTAGCTGGTAATACTTCTGGGCACCCTTCTATGATGGTACGGATTGTTACTGACAAATTTAGCTTTGTATTTAATAATTTTAGTAAGAATATCCAAGGGAGATAAATAAAAAAGGAAAGTGTAAAGGACTGACAATTGCTATTTTGTATAAAATAAAAAAGGAAAACCTAATAGCATGTGAGCAGGAGTTTAATGTAGATAATAAATGAGCAAAACCTCTTTCCTCACTAATCTCCCTCCAGTCGGGTATATGCAGGGTAAGAAACCAACAAAGAGAACAAATGTAACTGAAGTTAAATTCTTATTAATTCCTTGTTAAAAATAAAATCAGGTTTTATCAAGTCTCAGCATTTTCAAAACGAAATTAGGCCTTCAAAGAAATGTATACATTGTGATTATATATGACATAATCTAAACATACCCCAGCATTTGCAGAAAGATAGAAAGATGAGTTCTCCAAAATAATCTTTGCCAAACCCTCTATTTTCTTGTCCACAAGGAACAATCCAATCCCATCTCTTTAAGATACAAATTATGCTCCTGCGAGAGCTGGTGCAATATCAATGGAAACAACTCTATCAGTTTTCCCATTAGAAACTATTATTCTAGGCTTTATAGCTTGGCTCTTTCAAAGTAAAGTATGTTGGGCAGAAACTAAGCATACAAATTGTCAGCCAAAATACATTAAACTGGGTGACTGTCCTTTTTTTATAAAATGCAAATTGGAGCATTCTGCCTTGCAGGCAGTTAATGCTTGGCATGGGTCTATAAGAACGCCTCCTGGTATTGTGACAAAAAAAAAAAAAAGTTTAAGTGGCAAATTTTGAAACAGATTGATTAGTATTTCAAAATGAACAAATTCTGAGCAGTTACAGCTAAGGAGGATTTTAGTTCATGAAAAACTATTTTAGCACCATGTGACATCATATACATAATCCACTTAGTCCAAGCTTATGGAAAAGTGTCCACCTGATGGTGTTCTTGTAATTGCAGCATTGGAAGGAGTCATTAACTCTGCTAGTGCCTGCGGCCACTATCTCCTGTGGTAATGGAGGGAACATTGTTTAGATTAGCAGACATCTCATATCTAAAGGGTCTGCTTATGATTTTGCTTTAGTGATACAGGAATAGAACGAATCTTCCAGCATGAAAGACTTATCAGCACATATCAGCAAGTGGAGGTCTTTGTCCCTTGGCTTTCCGACATCTACAAAGCTCATTAGAAGAGTTCATGGAGGCCCATCTCTTCTTTGTTTCTGTCTCACTCTAGGATAGTAAAGGGATATTATAGTCACAGGGGAAGGTAGTATACTCTATGGTAGTAGTCGGTAGACCCAAGAATACTCCCCAGCTGATGACTTGGTCTTTTCAAAATTATGTTAAAACTTGCCAGTCCTTCATTCACTTAAGAATATTTATTGATTTTATTTATTTATTTATTTTGTATACCAGGCACTGTGGAAATTAGAAAAAGAGGAACGAAGGTCCTACCTTTGTGGACCCGATATGCACTTGCAGTTTTATTAGCAACACTGCCGTTGGGTTGTCAGACGGCTTCAGGGACCCGAGGAACAATTTTAGAAAAAGTGAATGCATAAAATCAACCTTGCCCCTGCCTCACTTTACATTTTTATTTTAATACTATATTTATCATATGAATTTTTTGAAATGAACATTTCGCCCTTTTTAAATAAAATCTATATATTTTAGTAACTGCGGTTAACTTTTTTTAAGTTGACTGTGAGTTCTTCATTCTTTGACATTTGTGGATGAGTGTAATATTTCCTCATCTATAAAACTACCCTGACTTTGTATTTCCTTTCATATCAGATTTGGGAGGTTCATGATAAATTTATTTCTCCACCAGCTAATAATGATGTTGGCTGCTAAAAATCAATAAGCATGAAAAGTAACGACCTCTAACAATTTACTTTTATTAGATTCGTGGAGAGTTTTGATGTCTTCTACTCTGCAACTCAGTTTCCAACTTTATCTTACTTTACTTTTCCTAATCACTACCTTGTTGTTGCTGCTGTTATTTTATTTTTCAGGTGAAAAGGGAGAGGGAAGCAAGGTAAAATTCAACTAATGCATCATTTTGACACTCGCGTTGTTTGGTCAGTGGTGTGCAGTCTGCTATTTCGGATATAATAAATGTTTACAGTACTTCTGGTTTAATGAATGCCCCAGGCTCCAGGACTTGTCTGTGTACTTCCTTGGCATATATCTTTAGTGAGAAAGAGATGGTGTTGTCTTTTTAACCTAATAGAAAGTAAAGCCGAATGGAAAAAATTAGATTCTAGAGCAGCTGCCTCAGTGCAGCTTTCCCAGGGAATCAATACAGAGCTGCAGGAGCCTGTCAAGGCAAGAGTGGCAGCTGTGGTTGGAGTCAGTCAATTAAATCCAAGGTAAATGGCCGAAGGATTTGAAGGAAAGCAGGCTTCATTTTGAGTTAGCGAGGGTCCTTGTTTCAATAACCAGGGATTTTCCCCTTTCGTTTGCAAAAACTATGTAGAAATGTTCTCGAAGCAAGTCCAACAACGTAGCACCTCACCCTCTGCCTGTCTACTTCATTGCTTTTAGATACCTTGATTTACTTTATGGCCTTTTTAAAATAGAGGGTTCAAGGTAAAACGATCAATGTGACATGCTTTTTAAAAATACATGAAAAGAGAACTAAAAATCTATAAAGCATCTCTGTCTAAAACAGATTTATTATTGTAAATAACTGTAGGTAAGCTTTCCCCCGAAACCCTTCCTTCACCTGCTCTGTATACACTGTGGGAGGTTGTGATCTACTGAGGCGGATTTCATGCAAAGAAAACATGTTTAATGTCTGTAAGTAAAATAAGAGTTGTAAAATGAGTTGGCTTCCCTACATCAAGTAAGCATGGAAATGAAATTTGAGTGCAAAGCTCAGTGACTCCATAGTTAGCCTGTGCTCCTAGTGCCTTGAAGGCTGAATGCTGACAGTGCTGTCAAAGCATCTCACAAAATCCAATAGTTATTCTCCCTATTAACCCTTTAAAGATCCATAGACGTTTTCTCTCCTTAGCCAGCTTGGTTCAGTGGATAGAGCGTAGGCCTGTGGACTAAAGGGTCCCGGGTTCAATTTTGGTCAAAAGACACATGTCTGGGTTGCAGGTTCCATCCTCAGTAGGGAGCATGCAGGAGGCAGCTGATCAATGATTCTCTCTCATCATTGATGTTTCTCTCTCTCCCTCTCCCTTCCTCTCTAAAATAAATAAAAATATACTTAACAATAAAATTAAACAATATTTTCTCAACTTTAAAAATATACCTTAAACCAAAAGCAAATTTCATGACTAAAGTGGAAAGTCATTTTTATATCACAGGATAAGGATGACTCATTATAGCTATTATTCTATATTGCTCAGAAACAGTTCAGTGAAATCCAAACACTGACCAAATCCCACCTTGTTGAAATGTTCTCTTCTCAAGTTCCCAGGATTCCTACTAGCTGGTCCTTTGAAGTTCCTACTCCACCCTCCATTGTTAATACTATTATCATTATTATTTCTCCTACTAAGGTTCAGTCTTATTCGTGCTTTGTTCCTTTTCTACATATACATGCTACTGAAAGATGGTATTCAGCCTCAAACATTTTAGACCCATGTGTATGCTAATAGCTCCCAAACTAATAACTTCAGTCTTTACCTACCCTTGAGTTCCATGCTTTTTTTCAAATGTAAATTATTATTTTACTTAGAAGTGGAAGGGAAATCAAAATTGATGTAAATTAACATACAATGATTATTTTGATCCTGTCACCTCAGCAAACAATCAAAATAATCAAAATAAAGACAGAAACACAACCCTCAAGGAAACCAATTCTACTTTGCTTATATTTTCAACTAAGGAAATGGATACATTTTTCTGCCCTAAATAGAGGACTATTTTGACTCCAGTCTAGCTAATTATCACTCTCTCACCTCCAACATCTAGTAATTCTATTTTCAAATTCCACTTATATAAGCTACATTAAAACTACTTACATCTCTCATTTGGATTCTATAATAGCTATTAAAATGGACTTGTTTATATTCTTGCTTCTTATAATCCATTTTCCTCACAGTGGACAGAATTGGTATATTTAAATTACATAATGTCCATAATGTCCTTTCTTTTTCTATAAATTACTTACTGTATTAGAATAAAATCTAAACTCTTCCACTAAATCTTACGAAGATATGTATGCTCAGACCAAAAATTACTCAGCTCCAGCCCTGGCCAGTGTTGTCCACTGGATAGAGATCAGTCTATCCATAGGCAGGTGGTAGGTTTGATTCCAGTCAAGGGCACATACCTGGGTTGCAGGTTTGATCCCTGCCCCAGTTGGGGAATGTGTGGGAGGCAACCAATTGGTGTGTCTCTCACACTGATATTCCTCTCCTCTCACTCCCTTCGAATCTCTCTAAAAAATTAATGGAAAAAATGTCCTAGAGTGAGGAAAACAACAACAAAAATTCTCAGCTCTAGTTCTACTTACTGTGCTTCTATTGAAAAAAAAAAAAAATTCTGACTCTTTTTGTAACGTCTGTATGAATCTAGACCTTTCTTAATATCTGAGCTTAAATATTTTTTAAAAAGAGGATATAAAGTAAATCAAGGTATATGCAAGCAATGAAATATACTATGGTTATAAAAACACCTTAAGTATGTTTAATATTAATAAAATATATACTAAACCTAATAAATAAACAATAAAAATACCATATTCATCATTATATTAATACTAGAGGACCAGTGCACAAAAATTTGTGCACTCGGGGAGGTCCCTCAGCCCAGCTTATGCCCTCTCACAGTCTGGGTCCCGTCAAAGGATGTCCACCTGCTGGCTTAGGCCCACTCCCCGAGGGAACAGGCCTAAGCTAGCAATCAGACATCCCTCTGACTCCCACCATCACTGCTGTACTGGCAGCCATCAGCCTTTCTTGTGGCTGAGCAGAACTCCCCCTGTGGGAATGCACTGACCACCAGGGGCAGCTCCTACATTGAGCATCTGCTCCCTGGTGGTCAGTGTGTGTCATAGTGACCAGTCATTCCCAGTGGTTCTGCTGTTAGGGTCAATTTGCATATTATCCTTTTATTATATAGGATAGAAGCCTAGTGCACGGGTGGGGGCTGGCTGGTTGCCCTAAAGCGTGTCTCAAATCAGGGTGAGGGTCCCATTGGGGTGCCTGGCCAGCATGGGTGAGAGGCTGATGACTCTTTGCAGGCTGGGCACATCCCCCAGCACCCAAGCTCCCAGCGAGGCTGGCTGGAAGCAGATATCTGGGGTTTATTTATTTTTTATAATTGAAACTTTGTTGCCTTGAGTGGAGGCCACAGCCGGCAAAGGCAGGTGGGAAGTTTAGCTTCCTCCATCATTGGGGCAAGGAAGCCTCCTGTTTGCTCTAGCTCCATGGCTGCTGACCACCATCGTGGTTGGGTTAATTTGTATATAATTGCTCTGATTGGCTGGTGGGCATGGCTTGGGATGTAGCAGAGTGACGCAATTAGCATATTACTCTTTATTAGATTAGATTATATATATTGGATTTTATTAAATATATGTATAAAATATCCAGAAATTATGCTAAAATTTTGAGTGTTTATAATTTGTTTTGTGTTTGTTTTTTTTCATTTGGAGGAGATAACAAAAACATTAATTCCTTTTTTACATTTTATAATTTTTCAAATTTCCTTCAATAATTATGCATATTCAGAATACTGTTGATCTTAATGTTTATATCCTATATTGCATCACAATCAAAATTTAATATGAATTTCCTAATAATCTGTGTTTGATTTAGTAACAGCCTATAAATATGGAGTCTTTTTCCTGTTGAAAAAAATGTCAACTATCAATGAATTTGCCTAATCAGCAGTTTTATATCTTATATAATATCTGTTTTTATTTAAATACTGAAGTATGAGATATTTAAAAAATACTTAATGCTATGTTACAACAGAAAATTATTTTTAAACATGGCTTTGATACCCTGAAATGATCTCAATAATGCCAGAATCTGACTCATAATTTGGATACTGTTTCCAAATTAAATTAGAAAAAAACAAAATTTAATCTTGGGGAGAGTATATATTGTTATTTTTACTTTATAAAATTTCAAACACACAATTAACAGGTATATCTTTCCACATAAAATGTGAATAAATTCTTTAGATTACTTATTGCATTAGAATGATATTCAAACCTGTCCTACTCTACAAAGTATTTGCGTGACTTTGAAAACTACATGTTAAGTGAAAGTAAAATGTAGGCTAATTAGTACTTACCATAAACAATAAAATAGAAGTGATATGGGAATTAAATGGTCACATTTCAGTCACAGTTGCTGAGCTATAGCAGAGTTCAATGGACAAGTATTAAAAAATTTTAAATTTAAATTATTTTTATTCCATAAACATTGTTGTGTACCCACTGGGTGATATTATGTAGAAGTATTAATTAAAACAATAACTTTATAGATCTTGGTACTCTATCTGAAATAAAAATCTAATTATTTAGCTCAAAGAGATTTTCAAAGCCATGCAAAATACTTTACTAGATATGACTTATTTGAAGTTATCAGAATTTCAAAGGCAAGTATCTGAGTTTAGAATTATTTAAACTCTATTATAAAGATTAATAACTAAAGAGTCTAAAGAATCAATTACCTTAAGAGAAAGTTAAAATTAATCTCATCTATTTTCCAGCATTATTATATAATCATGAAACTTCTCAACATTTGCAAGGATAAAAAGAAAATTTGTTAAAATGTTGGAATAATATCATGTTTCTAAAACTTTGGACATTAATGAGTAATTAAATTAACTAGTTTAATTAAATTAATGAAACAAAGCAAATATATTAAGAGTTTTCTAAAAGCAATTTCAAAATACATGACTTGGTGTTATGTTCATATTACACCTAAGGTTCTCAAGCATGTTGAGTTGTCTTTATATGAAAAGCATACATCTGAAGATGAAACTTACACAATTATCAGGGTAATCTGGATTTCTGTTTTTTTTATGATTTTCACCATGTGCTGTAACTGTTAACGCCAAAAATAAAAATAAGCGATGGTCCAGATATAGGAATACCCTTTATTTCAGTTTGACTTTAAAGTATCATAGATTATTTTAACGATTGACCAGCATAAACTAACCATTTTTATCGCACTGTGGCTTTACATTAGGAGCAAATAGCTAGAAGGAATTTAGACACTAATGTGATCATAACGCATAATGTTAGAGCTGGAAGAGACTTAGTATCGATCTGTTCTTACCTCTTTATGTGCGTGAAGGAACCTAGTGTTTTAGTCAAGATTCTAGTACTTTGAAAGCTCAGCTTGCATCGTCATCATTTATCCCCCTTACACTGTTTCCTGGTACAGGAATCACTTCCATCTCACTTTTCTTGAGTTATATCCTTTTGTAATAAACTAGCAATCTAGAGAGTAATCTGGTTTCCTGAGTCCTGAAAATTAATTAATCCCAAGGAGGAGCCTTGAGCACCTATGATTTTATAACCGGTTGGTAAGAAGTACAAGAAACTATCTGTACTTACACCTGGCTCTAAAGCAGAGGTGAGGGGGCTTAGGGGTTGGGGACAGTCTTGTAGAACTGAACCCTGAACCTATGGAATCTGACACTACCCTCAGGTAGATAGTGTCAGAATTGGGTTGAACTGAATTGAATAGGACACTCAGTTGGTGTCTGGAGAATTGCTTGATATGGGAGCAAAACCTGCTCTATCTAAATTGGAATTTTGTGAGCAGGACAAAAAATGCACACACACACAAATACACACATACATATGCATGCACTGACTTATACACATAGCAATGCTCTCGGGAAATAGTCCCCTTTAACTGAGTCTGGACCTCACCGATATTGAGAGTTTGTATCATATCTTACTGTTGTTGTTTTTCTCATCTTTCATTACTGGTTTCTGCTTCTGACCCTCTCTATGCCCCAACCTCAAATAGTACAAACATTAATAGTAACATAAAAAAGGAATCCATTATAATTGTGTGGATTTTATCAAGATTGTGTTGCAAGTGATCAAATTTAAGGGGTTTTAATTTAACCAGGGAGCATGCTCTTGAGAAAGAGATGTTTCTATAAACACCTAAATGTGTTTGTACAGAGGGGAACAGGTTATAGAAGTCCCTGTGGTGAGAAAGGACATGAAGTGTTTTAAAGTAGGCCAAAAGCTCCTGTGGTGAAAGTGCAATGGCCAATAATGATGATGACTCCTCATCGATCTAGAAGAGTGGCAGAGGTCAGACAATGGAGAGGCCTGTAGACCACATTTAGGATTTTGAACTTTTTCCTATTAAATGGTTTTAAGCATTGCAGTGATCACAAATTTTTTATTTTTAAAAGATTGCTCTGATGTAGTGGGCTGTATGGTTGAAGTAGGACAAAAGTGGATGCAGTGACCAATTCTGTCCACTGTTAACAGTTACAGCACATGGTACAGAGCAAAATGAGCTAGGTGGCTAATGCAATAATAAAGAAAAAGAGATAATAATGTTTTAAGAAAAGTGGTATTAGTAGAAAAAAAGAGAAATGAAAAAAATGAGGAGACAGCAAGATCACAGCATAAGGTAAACACCGTAAATGCAGCCGTGAACAACTATTTCAGAATAACCAGGAAAAGAAAACACGGACACCACTCACACCCTCAGGAAGGCTGGCTGAGTGAAAATCCTACAACTAGAAAAGAGTCTGAGACTCAGAGGAGTGGCGGAAGCAAAGTATAAAGGTACGGAGGCACGTGCATGGGCTCGGGGAGAGGGCTGGTGCTGGAGGACGCGGTTCTTTTCTAAAACGGAGAGAGCCACAAGTTCCCAGCAGCTCTGAACTCCAGTTCCAGGCAAGTTTCTGAGGACCCAGACACTCGGAGAAGGGGGACTGACTGGCACCGGGAGGAAATCCAAAGCGGGTTTCTCTCAGCATTGCTTGCAACAAATACCGTGGGACACAGAGACCCTGTGTCTCTTAGCACAGGGCTGAGAAGCGCCATAGCTATTTGCTCCGCCCTGCCCTGAAAACTTCCCAAGGCCCCGCCCCTCCCAAGCTGCATCAGAGGCTTTTGCATATAAAAGGCTGAGTAGCCTAAGGCAAAGGCTAAATCAACACCTCCTTAAAGATACAGGAGCCAACCTTACCCAGTGGCCATAATGGGACCATCCTAAACAAAACAGATCCACAAGGAACACACTCAGGGCAGATGCAGTGAGCACAAAAGCCCCATTGAAACAACTCCTGCCCCATAAGGGTGTCTCCAGCACAGAAGTTCTCCCACTGTAGACACAGCTGACTCTCATAACCAAGTGGCTTAGAGGTTAATTCCTCGCAGTGATAGCCTAACTCAGAAAGGAAAGAAGCCAAAATGCGGAGACAAAGAAACAGATCACAAATGACAGAAATGGAGGAAAGAAAATGATAGGATATAGAGTTCAAAAACCATGGTTATTAGGTTTTTCAAGAAATTTCTAGAGACTGCCGATAATTTAGTGAGATCCTCAATAATTCTAATGAGACCCTCAAGGTTATGATAAAGGACCAACTAGAAATTAAGCATACACTGACTGAAATAAAGAATAATATACAGAGATCTAACAGCAGACAAGAGGATCGCAAGAAGCAAGTCAAAGATATGAAATATGAAGAAGCAAAAGCCACCCAGCTGGAAAAGCAAAAAGCAAAAAGAAAAAAAGAAAAAAGAAAAAGGATCAAAAAGTATGAAGATAGTGTAAGGAGTCTCTGGGACAACTTCAAGCGTACCAACATCAAAATTATAGGGGTGCCAGAAGAAGAGAGAGAGCAAGATATTGAAAACCTATTTGAAGAAATAATGACAGAAAACTTCCCCCACCTGGTGAAAGAAATAGACTTCCAAGTCCAGGAAGCTCAGAGAACTCCAAACAAAAGTAACCGAAGGAGGACCACACCAAGACATATCATAATTAAAATCCCAAGAGCAAAAGATAAGGAGCGAATCTTAAAAGCTGCAAGAGAAAAGCAGTTAGTTACCTACAAGGGGGCACCCATATGACTGTCAGCTGATTTCTCAACAGAAACTTTGCAGGCCAGAAGGGAGTGGCAAGAAATATTCAAAGTGATGAATAGCAAGAACCTACAGCCAAAATTACTTTACCCAGCAAAGCTATCGTTCAGAATTGAGAGTCGGATAAA
>PVJC01006856.1:0-53414 GCA_004026665.1 Murina feae | reverse complement strand
TAGAGCGTCAGTCTGCGGACTGAAAGGTCCCAGGTTCGATTCCGGTCAAGGGCATGTACCTTGGTTGCCGGCACATCCCCAGTAGGGAGTGTGCAGGAGGCAGCTGATCGATGTTTCTCTCTCATCGATCTTTCTAACTCTCTATCTCTCTCCCTTCCTCTCTGTAAAAAATCAATAAAATGTATTTAAAAAAAAAATTGCAAAATTAGATGTAAAGGTGGGAGGCAAAAGAAATAGTCTGTATTCATACCACTCGAGATAAATATTATTAGCATTTGGCTTCATTTTCTCTAAGGTTATTGCTTTACATTTTATACAATTAAGTGTTATACTAAATGTAAAATATGTACATCCTGCTTTTTTAAAAAAATGTTTTCTAGCATTTACTATATGTAAAGTTCTAAGTGCATAAATATATATTATGTACACTGAGTACCAAATCTATCATTTTAACTATTTTCATTATGAAAACATAAAGAAAAATACATAAAACACATATTCATATTTTAAATAAAAACTAGAAATTCAGCATCCATTTAACTACTATTCAGGTAAGGAAGCAGGATATTGGTCATGCACCAGAAACTTGACCAAGCACCTTTCCCTCATCAAATCCTTCTTGCTTCCCTCTCCCATAGGGAATTGAATTTTGTGCTAGACACTTTGAGTTTCATGCTAGACATCTTGAATCTGTGCTAGATATTTTCTTGATTTGTCCTTATATTTTCATTTCTTCACATGTTTGCACTAAAGACAGTGCCAAGAATGGAAAATGATCTGAAATTTCTCCTGACTTGCAAGTTAAGTTAGAATGCCATCATTTCATGGATGCTGGCAGACAACATGACTTCTGTGTCAGAGACAAAGTACAGTGTACTAATCACAGTAAGAGCAGTTGCCGGAGAATTGGCATGCATATAAGTTTCTCCAATTCCCTTTCCCAAAGGGGAATTTGAAAAGGGCTAGGTGACACCCACACACACAGGGAAGTGCACACAGGAGAGGGATTCTAAGCTTAAGAAACCTGTATTGGTTATAATGAGCAGCAAGTATGTTTAGACTTAGCCGCAGAAGACATTATGTTTAATACATGCGACAGTAAAGAAAGCTGCCTTTTGTCAGGAAGGATGTGAGCGGTGAGGTAAAGATTCTCTCTTTTAAGTCTGTTAGCTATACAAAATTCCTTGAAAAGGTAGTTTAAAACAAAGGCAGACAGTGCCTCTGCTCAAAAGACATGGCGAAAAATATGAGAAACCTATGGCAATACCATTTGAATAAATACAATAATTGATTGGGCAAGGCAGGGATTCTAAGGAAAGAGTGTTTTTCTGACTCCCCAAAAAAGTAACACTGTTGGATTCTAACATTCTAATTGGACTTCATAAAATTAGACAATAGGTTGTCAGTCTTGATATATATCAGAAAGTGTAACAAAGCCATAACTATTAAAACCATCTTACAAAGAAGAAAAAAAGGTATTTCTGGGCATATAAAAATCAGTACTTGATAAATATGAATTTCTTAATTAGACGATGAAACAAAACCAAAAGTTAATTCCTTCATTATCTCATTAAAAAAAAAAAAAACACCAAAAAGCTTCATGGATTTATATATTAACAGATACAAAGTCAAATTATACTAATATAAACTACAATACAAATTACTATTCATCTATTTTTGCACAAGTTAAGATAAAGTCATTATTTTTATATTCATTGTTCATGTAATGGAAGAGGCATTATTGTTAAGATGATAGTTCTCTCAAAATTAACTTATAGATTCAATAAAATTACAATAAAAATTCCAGCAAATTATCTTGTAAATGTTGTAAAACTGATTTTCAAGCTTAGATTAAAAGTAAAAACATACAATGCTCAAAACAATAATGAAAAAATGAAATAAAATTGGAGGATTCACACTACCTGATTGCACGACTTACTATAAAGCTACAGTTAAAAAGACAGGGTGGTATTGTTAAAAAAAAAAACCACACAAACAAACGAGCAAACAAACAAAAGGAGATATATGTCAATGAAACAAAAATATAGATTCCAGAAATAAACCCACACAAGTACAATCAACTGATATTTGACAAATGGGCAAAGGAAATTCAATAAAGAAAAAAGCTTTTTTCAACAAATGGTGCTGGAACAATCAAACATTATATGTAATAAAAAAGAAAGAATGAAAGAAATTAGGCTCAAATCTTATGCCTATTACAAAAATAAAGTGAAAATGGATCACATGCCTAATTACAAAATGGAAAAAGTTCTAGAAGATAACATAGAAAATCTAGGTGCCTAGGTAATGAGTTTTTAAATATAAACAAAAAGCATGATACATGAAAGAAAAAATTGAAGTTAGATTTTATTAAATTAAAATCTTCTGCTCTACAAATTATACTAGATGGAAAATGAAAACACAAGCCACACACTGTAAAAGAAATATCTGTGACATATTTATATGATAATGTGGTTTTATCCAAATAAAACAAAAATCACTAACAGTCAAAGATAAGAAAACAGATAATTCAAAATGGCCAAAAAGTCTGAACAGACACCTCACCAAAGAAAATACACAGATGAAAAAAATCATATGAAAATATGCTGAACATTTTCTGTAACGAGGGAATTATAAAGGTAAAACACTGGGTACCACTTTTCACATTTTAGAATAGCTAAAATACAAAGGACTATGCTGCAGGGGATGGAGAGCCACAGGGGCTCGAATTCAGTGCTGGTCAAAATATAAAATGGCACACCAACTTTAAAAGACAGTTTGGCAGCTTTTACCAAACATACTCTTATAAGATAAACCAACAATCCTGATCCTAGATATTTACACCAATAAACTGAAACTAAATGTTCACATAAAAACCTGTACACAGTTTGTAAAGCTTTATTCAAAATCTCTTAAAAGCAACCAAAATGTCCTTCAATAGGTGAACAAAAAAATAAACTGTGGTGTATCCATATAATGACATATTATCTCTTATATAAAAGGCTCATGGCCATCACACCATAATGGTCATGACCAAAGGAGCAATGGCTCTCTCGGGTGGGGTGGGGCATGAACTACTAGTGGTGGAGAGCTATGAGCAGCAGAGGGCAGGGCAACGAGCTCCTAGAGGTGGAGAGCTACAAATGGCAGAAGGCTAAGAGTGTCAGAGGGCAGGGCAGTGAGCTATGAGCAGCAATGGGTGGGGCAGCCAGCTGAAGTACGCAGAGCAGGCTACTCATACACGATTTCATGCACACTGGGCCTCTAATCTATATATATGTAAAAGCTAAACTACCGGAAAGACCAGAACAACCATCCCTAACCGGTTTGGCTCAGTGGATAGAGCATCGGCCTGCAGACTCAAGGGTCCCAGGTTCGATTCTGGTCAAGGACATGTACCTTGGTTGTGGGCACATCCCCAATAGGGAGTGTGCAGGAGGCAGCTGATGGATGTTTCTCTCTCATCCATGTTTCTAACTCACTATCTCTCTCCCTTCCTCTCTGTAAAAATTAATAACATATATTAAAAGAAAAAAAAAACAGAACAACCAGAATGACCACTATGACAAGCACTATGGCAGCCAACAGGCCTGATTGGGCCCCCAATCTATACCCCCAACCTTCCGTGGCCCCTCCCCCTGGCCAGCCCAACCCCTGATTGTCCCCCACCCCCACCCCAATTGGGGTTGGGGCTGACTGGCCAACTGCCTGCAGTCCCTCCCCCCAATGGCCCAGTCAGATTGGCTCCCATCAGGGCAGGCCAGCCAGACCCCACCCATGCACAAATTAGTTCACCAGGCCTCTACTTCAGTGATTAAAAAAAAAAAAATGAGTTAATAAGCCATAATAAGACATGTATCAACCTTCAAAATACATTGCTACATGAAAGAAATCTGAAAAAAACTATATACTGTAAGATCCAGTTATATAACATTCTGGCAACAGGAGAACTATAGAGATATTGAACAGGTCGATGGTTGTTAAAGATGTGGAAGTGGGTTAAATAGGTGAAACACAGGATCATTTTTAGGGCAACAAAACTATTCTCTGTGATACTGTAGTTGTGGGTATATGACCTTATGCTTTGGTCAAGACCTATTAAACTTTATAGCACAAAAAGTAAAAGTTAATGTATGCAAATTTCAAAGAATCTCACTTAAAACAAGGGATCCCAGAATAAAAAGGCAGATGATGACAAAAGAATTTGTTATTTAAAATGCATGAAGCTATCTCATTGAATTGGGTTGGAGGAAAAGGTGCTGATGTAAGTAGCTTTGGAAATGAGTGGAATCATAAGACCAAAGTCAAAAGAACTGCACCCAAGCCCTGTACTCTGGTTAATAAAGTAGTTTTCCATGGAGGGATGGGCTAACAATTCTGATACTGCAATACATATACACTGCAATTAAGTAACTTGATAACATAGAGTGGGAACTATGTTTCTCACTATTTGGAGTGGGAATTAGCATATAGTTTAGAGGAAAAGTTTAGAATGATCTATATTTTAATAAATTACAGTTGGAAATATCAGTATGAACTCATGTTTACACAAATCCTAACTAATAAAAGCATAATATTAAAATTAATTGTTTCTTCGGGATGGGCTAAGCCACGCCCACCAGCCAATCAGAGTGACTGTATGTAAATTAGCCTAGCCAAGATGGCGGAGGCCGCAGCCTTGGTGTGCGGCTTCTCCTGGGATTCGGCCTCCACCATCTTGGGAGCCTCCCTCCAAGAAGGCATCCGGCACCCTGAGCTGGCCCATGCCTTCCCAGGTGGGACCAGCCGGCCGGACCCCTGAGCCTCCCTCCTGGGCCTGGGAGGCCATGGGGTGGCTGCCTGCTACCTGATCACTTCCCAGGCAGATGGCCCAGAGGGTCCGTGGGAGCTGTGGCCGGCCTGAAAACTGCCCTCAGCCCAGGCTTGCCACACCCCCTGGGGTGAGGGTTACCACTGGGGAGCTTGGCCAGCTTACAAACAGACATTGGCCCCTCACCCAGGCTGGCCAGGCACACCAGCAGGTGGACATCCCCAGAGGGGTCCCAGACTGCGAGAGGGCACAGACCCGGCTGAGGGACACCCCCTCCTCAGTGCACAAATTTTTGTGCACCGGGCCCCTAGTAGATAAATATTTCTATAACAATCGTTAGGATACGCATGTATTTCTTTGCCCCATCAGCTGACAGGGCTAGAAACAATGACAACCTGGTAAAAATAAGCATACCTAGTACTCATATTTTGGTTTCTCATACCATTCTCCAATTGAAAAAAAAAAAAGAAAAGTTTTCATGGTGAATTCCTGTCTCTATAACTGATGCAGGAAATATAAAAGATGAATATGGAGATCTAAAGCATCAAGTAGTGCCAAAATGTAAGGAAATTACCAGAAAACACAAAAGCTCGCTCCAGCTGGTTTGGCTCTGTGATTAGAGTGTTGGCCTGCAGACTGAAGGGTATTAAGTCCGATTCCTGTCAAGGGCACATACCTTGATTTCAGGCTTGATCCCCACTGGTCTGGGCACATACGGGGAGGCAAGCAATCCATGTATCTCTTTCACATCAATGCTTCTCTTTCTCTCTCTCTCTCCCCTCTCCCTTCTACCCTCTCTAAAAATCAATGGAAAAAAATATATCCTCGTGTGACGATTAATAACAACAACAACAACAAAAGCTGAAAAACTGAGTTCGGTAGGGATATGTCAAAGGATTCACTGAAAGAGCCACCCAATGTGCAAACCTCAAACAATCTGAGCAATAACATAAAGTAACATTGCATTATAATCCAAACTATGAAATAAATATCAGTGTCCCCACAATAATATAAATAAGTTAAAATGATTGCATAAATAAATAAATAAATAAATAGGGGAGATAAATCAAATCCCCCATGCAAAGGAATTATAAATATTTTATGTAAATACTAGAGGCCTGGTGCACGAATCTGTGCATGGGTGGAGTCCCTTAGCCTGGCTGGTGACTGGGGCTGATTGGAGCCTTGGGAGGTTGGCCAGGGGGCAAGGGCTGTGGGAGGTTGGTTGATGGGGGGAGGAGCTGCGGGAGGTTGGCTGTGGGAGTGCACTGACCCACCAGGGGGCAGCTCCTGCATTGAGTGTCTGCTCCCTGGTGGTCAGTGCACATCATAGCAGCTGGTTGTTTGGTTGTTCAGTTGTTTGGTCTCTTAGGCTTTTATATATATAGATGCCACCTTCATGAAAAGAGGGGGGCGGATACTTTGTCTTGGAGAATCCTAAAGAAATACCACTTTGCCACGTATTCAAGTCAACATCAACAGCAATAAATCATTTTGATAGAATGTATCCTTGAGGTGATGCCAAGAGAAGAGCACTTTGTCTATGAAATGTTTTTCTTAAAAACCTATAAGCCTAGTTTAACCATAATAGAGACATCAGAAAATTCCAACAGAAGAGCTTTCTACAAAACACCTGGTCAGTACTCCTTAAAACTGAACAGTCATCAAAACAAGAAAAATCTGAGAAACTATCAGGGGTAGAGGATCCTTAGATGTGACAATAAGGTAATGTGGATCCAAGTTGGGATCCTGGAACGGAAAAAGGACATTAGGTAAGAACTAAAGAAATCTGAATAAAGTATTGACTTGAATGATAATATATCAATAGTGATTCAATAATGGTAACAAATGGATCATACTAATGTAAGATTTTAATATATGGGAAACTGTGTTACTTCCTCAATTTTCTGTAAATCTAACAGTTGTAACAATAAATTTATAAGAAAACAATATTTATAGTTTTAACATATAATGTCTTCTAAATATTCATAGAAAAAGAAAAATTTCAAAAATTAAATCTGTATATGTATACGAATATGTATGGGGTAGTGCAAAAGTAGGTCTAAAGTTGTTTGTATGAAAAATAATACAATGATTAATAAATAATAATACAAGAATAAAATCTGTGTTTAACATACACCCAACTATAAATCTACTTTTGCCCCACCCTGTATATATCCACTTACAAATGTATATATATATGCAGTTTTCAAAACATGAATCACCAATGAGCTTATGAATAATTTCAGCAAAATTAGTAATCAAATAAATATTAATTAAAACAAGTGCAAGAGTTTTCATTGATTATCAAATCAGAAAAACACAACCCGCAATTCTGTGCTAATAGAAAAAATAAATTGAAATAAAGTTTTTGGAGAACAATTTTCCAATATATCCAGAGCGAATCATTTAGGCTTATGCCACTGGACCAAAATAGTCTAATTCTAGTAATGCATTTTAAGGATCCATATTAATTTATTTCTGTGTAAAGATTCAATACTAAATTTTACATTGAAATTAAATTTGCTCATTGGTAGTTTTAACATGGCAAGATACAAAATTATCTAAATTTTTAAATAAAAATTAGAACTACACATAGCTACACAATGAAGTATTTTAGAACTAAACATAATGTTTAGAAGTATATTAATGACTTGAAAAATTGGCTATATATATATATATATATACACACACATATGATTTCAATATTATAAATTCAAATAAATATATGGAGTTGCCAGCCTCTAAGATGGCTCTCTGACTGATCTTGCCTCCTGGTGTTCCAAGAGTGTCCTCCCACATTGATTAACAGACAGATTGTACAATAATTTGCATATGAGGACATTGTGGTAGGCTACATTCTAAAGGAGGAGATAAATCAGTTCCTGCAGCCTTCGGACTGTATTAAGGATTTGGTTATTTTCCCAAGAATAATGTGAAGCCATAAAAGAATAAGAACAGGGTGGAGATAACTTTTGTGTTTCAGAAAAATTATCTTGAAATACGAGGTTGTGGGTAAGGAAAAAGGAACGTTGGAGATAAGTTATTTAGTCAAGAGAGAATCATTATTTTATGGTGAGCAGAGATGGAGGATTTTCAATTACTATTTGCCAATAAATTGCAAACAAATGAAACTTTATTATTTACTCTTCTAAATAAAACTATAGGCTCAAGAAAAATAAGTTTGGATATTAATTTGATTTCAAATATTAAATGAGATATGGTAGAGGTCTTAATGATGAAAATCTAATAATGACAAATTTATTATACTTAACTAACATAAAAAGAAAAGAGTAATATGTTTCAGAGAGATGTTGAAATGAAACAATTTTATTGATTAATAACTTCATGCTTTACTTTGCAGCTATAATAAACAAATATTTTTAAATAAATGTAAGGACTTCTGTGTTTAATATTTAGTTTTCTAAAGTAATATACATATAACAAACAAATCCTATATAATGAAAGCGTAATATGCTAAATGTCCAATCAATCAGTTGACTATTCCGTTAACTGCTTGTCCAGTTGCTATGACATGCACTGACCACCAGAGGGAAGACGCACCAACCAGTAGGTTAGCTTGCTGCTGGGATCCAGCAGATTGGGACTGGCTGAGAGGGGCTGACATGCCCGGGGGAGGGGGGGGGAGGGCCCTCCCACAGTCCCCTCCCCCCACCAGCCGGCCCCCATCAGCCCTGATTGGGACTGGGCAAGATGGCTCTAATTAGCCCTCATCACTGGCCAGGTAGAGGGACCCCATTGGTGCACAAATTCATGCACTGAGCCTCTAGTAATATATAAAATAAGATAATAATTAAAACACCATGTTTGGCAAGTAAGTTCTCAGTGAATGTTTGTGGTGAGTTTTTATATTATAATTTTCAGACATTGTATCTGTTTTATCTTAAATTTCTTGACTTCACAGCTTCTTAAACTTAACCATGTTAATGGTGTCCCAGGTCACAAGATAACCTGGAGAATCCACTAATCATCTAGAACAAAAATAGTTTTGAAATAAATACAATTGTGAGGTGGAATCTTGATAAATATAAATAGCAATTGTTTGAGAATATGAGAAATATTAATCTATCATTATTTCATACTGCTGCCCCTATTTTGCAGTGAAAATTGTGTGGAAATTAGAAAATCACTTCTAATGAAATTAAGTTGATTTCAGTCTCCAAAGCCATGTGATCCTGCACCGAAAAATAACACACTCATTATATATGAATAATCCAGATAAATTAGTCATTTGGGAATGCCAAAATTGGATTCTGAATGGAGATATGGCCAGCAGAAAAAGCATTTGGAAAAAATGAGCTAATCAGACTGTAAGACATTTTACTACTGTCTGGCCATAATCCTTCTCTTCATTCTCAAAGGAGTAAGGAGTAAATATTATTAAGAGTTCCTGAGAGCATCTGGATATGCTTTTGGAGTAATGGAAAATTAGATCATAAATGATCACAAATAAATCTTACCATATAAATCTCATTAAAATTGGCAAATAAGTGTAACTGTAGCCCCTAGATTATAATTATAGAAATAGAGCATAATTTTACGTGTTTTAAAACATGATCAGGTACATGCCTCATATAGAATTTGTGGGGAGGTGAGCAAACATTCTTTAGACTGAAGAATTGTCTTAATTTTAAAACTCCTTACATGTGTTCCATTAAAATGTTCTTTAAACCAATGCTGATCCTTAAATATATTGCATTATTAATTAAGTGTGTTTGTGCACCTGCACTTGAATGTGCACCCCAGGAAAGAATATGTACCAAGCAAAAAAGAAAGCATTTACTCTCCCACCAATGTCTAAATAAATTCTAATTCCTTCTATCCTATAAAGCCAGCTTCAACTCGGTGTCCATTATTTATTACTCTATTTGTGTACAAATCCCCAACTCATAGTCCAAATAAATCCCTTAAACTGTGAGAAAAACATTAACTGAGCTTATATGTCACCTATGTTTAGGAATGTATGTTGTAAACTTTAACATTAACATAATAATAAATAGAAACTAATTGACTGGACAACTGCTATCCAGTCATTGTATCCAGAGGAACTGAAAAATGGAATGTTAGTATTCAGTACCCAGGAGGGACTGAGATGGCCTGTGAGCAGGTAGCGTTAATTCGCATGATTCAACCAGTAAACACGGGTCGTCCATGTCCATCACTTTATTCTGGAAGGAACCTTAGAGATTACATGTCATTCTAATCCCTCTGCCTTGTAAGAACTGGAATGGAGCCAAGAAAAGGTTTTTCTTTGATCCTTCACCACCTAGTGGCTAAAACTTGCCAAAAATTGAGGTCTTCTGTCTTCTATTTCAGTTTTCACTCTCATTATAATTGTTATGCAACATTAAAATACTGATTTAAAATTAGCTACATCCATAACAAATTTTACGTTTCCTTCATTTTAAGCCTTAAGGTCTTTCTACTATATGTAAACATCTTCATATTTACTTATATAGCCATTAAGTTCTTCTGATTGGCATAGACAATCAATAGTAGTGATGGAAATACAAGATATAGATTGATAGAAATATAGCCATTTCAGTGGTATCATATAAACACAGCCTGGGTGTCTGAAAATGTTCACTTGGTCAGCGAGGCTCTGTGATTAAGAAAATTTCTTATACACTGAAGTTTTCTTCCTTAAACTTTTATGTGTCCATAATAGCTTTTCCTTTCATTACAATTATAGTAGTAAAACACAAGCTCGGTTCAAGTAACATTCTGATAGAAGAGATGGAAACCTAGGGTGAGCTTCCTAGAAAGATAATATTTATAATGAAAAAAATTAATGGCATTAAGTATTAGAAAAAGATGGATTAGATGGTCTTCCCACCAAGTGTACTAAAAACGCTGACACTGAATGTAAAACAAACAGAAGGTAACTCTGAATGTTGAGAAAAAGAGAACAGACTGGCCAGGAGCTGAGGACCCATGGAGTGACCTGGCTGTGTGTTCCCTGGGTTTTCCTTTTGCTTCATGCATTGTGCCAGAATGAGTGCTGGAGAGGCATGGACAAAACATCCCGAGCAAAAGCCTGCCCAGTGTAGCCTAAGTGCCAGAAAAGGGGCATCCTGGCGAGAAGAAAGCTTTTAAACAATAATTGCTCAAGTCCATCCAAACACTCCCCAAAACAAATCTGGCTCCGCGAAGCTTCTTAAACCGCCTCCCTGGAGTCAGGAGTGGGAGTGAGGGTGGTGTGGTGGTATTTAAAAAGGTTGAGTTGAGTTGCCAGGATTTTCATTCCCACCAGGTAGTGATAACACACGCCAGTATGTTAGAGGAGGCCTTGTGATGAGTCAGAAGTTTCATTACCATTTATAAGTGAGGAGACCAGGCCTCATACTATGGTGCCAGTGGAGGCCATGTGGGGAGCAAGAACAAGGTGTGGCTGCCCTCCCAATCAGGGTAGTAGCAATAGAGGCCTAGTGGGAACCTGAATTTCCACATCAGCCTATCAATAACATAGAACCACACCCTGCTCTGGTTGGTAACATAGACTTCCACCCTGATCTGGCACTCTAGAGACGTTAGTCCTTTTTCCTAGGAGAAGGTTGTGAGCATACTATTTAAAAAGATGATTTAAATATTTTCCAGAGTCTCATAATAACAAAATAGTCAATTAAAAAATCAACATACCATGAACTAGCAAACTTTCAACTTAAATTAGAAAATGACATCAATAGATGTCAACACCAAAGTGACACTAATGTTAGGATTATCTGAAAAGGGTTTTAAAGAAGCTATCTTTAAAATGAAAAGGGAAAAAAAAGTCTCAACAAAGAAAAAAAGTCTCAACAAAAAATAAACAAAAGGTATAAAGAACTAAAATAAAATTGTAGAACAGAACAATAGAATAATCAAAAACAGAAACTCAAAGAATGGGATCAACAACAGAATGGAGAGAACAGATATGGACTAAGTAAACGCAAAGATACAATAGAAATTACCTCCTCTGAACAATAGTGAGAACAGACTAGAAAAAACAAAAAAACAAAAAAACCCAGATCTTAGGGACTCAGGGGACTATAACAAAAGAGCTGACATTTATGCCATTGGAGTCTCAGAAAAAAATAATAGAGTGGGGCTGAAAATGTTTTTGAGTAAATAGTGCCCCATAATGTCCCAGATACGTTTGCTGAGCTCTCACACAAGCCACAGGTCAGGAAGAAGCCTGAATTAGGCTGCCTGTCTCCTGCACTAAAATGCCCGCCTGCTCTTTGTTCCTGCAGTTTGAGTCGGCCCCTATAGAGCAGTTCCTGGAATTCTATTTCAACCAATAGAACTGTGACTGCCCCTGTCCATCAGAGCCCTCCAGTTATGTCTCTATCAGCATATTCACTGGCCAATCAGAGTGGCTCAATTCTGACCAATCAGAAGACTGCTTTTTGGACCAAACTGTGAGGATTTGAAATCTCATTTGCATGAGAATAGACTAATCAGAGAGCAGAGGTGGGGACCTTTCTTTATATAAATTAGTTCCCCTCTGGCTCAGAGAGTGCACTTCACCTTCCCAGGGAAGCTGTAGCTGAGTCAGAAACACAGGATATGGTACTCAGGGCCAGAGAGGAGTAGAACAGAGTGAAGCAGAGTGTGCATCCAGGTCACACTGGAGCAGGACAAGAGTAGACTAGCCCATATTGGAAAGAAGCACTGCTGTCTCATCAGAGAAGCAAGTCACCCTAGGGAGACCCAGACTGCAGGCCACTTTGTCCCAGGGATGCCTCATAGCCATGCTCTCCCAGAGCTGTTCTGTTCTAGAGCTGTGCTCTCCCAGAGCTGTGCTGTTCTAGAGCTGTTCTGTTCTAGAGCTGTGCTGTTCTAGAGCTGTGCTGTTCTAGAGCTGTGCAGTCTCAAAATTGAGCTGTAACACTACTGAGCGCCCGCCATGCTGTAACATAATTAAGCTGTTTGCACTGAATAAAGTTTGGTTGACAGACCTTAACAGACACCTTATCAAAGAATATGTTCAAATGGCAAATAAGCATGTGAAAAGATGCTGCACAGCATATGTCATCAGGGAAATGTAAAGGAAAACAATAGGAAACTATAGACCTGACAGAATGGCCCAAATCCAGAACACTGACTATATCAAATGCTGGTGAAGATATGGAGGAGCAAGGACTTTCATACATTGCTGATGGGAATGCAAAATGGTACAGTATCATGTTCCTTGGTATTTAACAAAAGGAGTTGAAAATTTATGCCCACACAAAAATTTGCATAAGGATGTTTGAGGCAGCTTTATTCATAATTGCCAAAGCTGGGAAACAAACAACCACTCACATTTATTATAAGACATCTCTTTCTGGTTTAGGTACTTAGGTGAAATTATCAATTAGGTGAGATTTTATGACAATAATTTAAAGAGCTTTGGAAACAGTATAGTATGAAACCTCCTTTCCCCCAAAAAAACAAAACTTCTTACCTCTTTGCCTATCATCTACATTTAATAGATAAGTTGATATTTTTAAAAGTGATTTTAAATAAATCACTTAATATAAATCATATGAATACATGATTTATTTTACATAGAGTGATTTAACAGGGAACTGACTTTGTTTTCCTTTTCCTTTATTTAATAGCCATTTCCTGGCTGTGCACCTTCTAGCTACCACTGTATAAAGAATACAAAGTTTTAAATTAGTTCTTGCAAGAAAGCAGCTCACCATCTACTTACATTTTTGTTCAAACAACCGCAAAATGACCATTTCTTTTAAAAATAAGGACTATCACTTCAACTCTGGCTTAAATAAAATAGCTCCCACAGATAAATCATAGAAAGACATTTATAATCAACCTTTAAATTCATTACATCTGTGCTAACCTAGGTCACTCCATCACATGGCAGGTGAATGTAGAGATTTAATCCGATGAGGGGGAGCTACTTTGGTAGCTATTGAATTCAAATGAAATACTTTTCCCCCTACAAATCTGCTTTACTGTTTTCTGTGAAAGCACAAGATGGTATTTTTTTTATAAATGTAATCTATAATGGAGTTTCGCAACCTGAGGTGATTTTTGCTCTCTCTCCCCTAATCCACGGACATTTAGACAACATCTGGTGAATTTGGGCTATCACAACTATTGCCATCTACTGGTGCTATTGCCCTCTAGTGCCTAGAGGCCTGGGAAGCTACTAAACAATTTTACAATGTACAAGGCAGTACTGACCACAATTACCTGCCCCAAACACCTAAAGTGTCTCAGTTGAGAAACCTTTCCATAAAGGAAGATTTTCCCACCCCTGACAAATTCCCTGAATGTCTTAGTTCTCACAGTGACCTGCAAATAAGCACTACAGGTCAGTCTAATTTGATAAGGTGCTCCAAGCTTCAAGCAGCTTAATTAAATAGAAAATCAATTATGGCCCGAGTTAAGAAGTTATTATCCATATGTCCTGTTTATAAGAGCCTCCTGTCTGACTCTTTCAGGAATTACAAAGTTATCTCATTAGTTCTTTCCATTAGATCCTGAGACCTGCTTGTCTAAAGTTTCTCATGCCTAGACAGTAATAGCATGAAAAAATGTCCCTGGGTTTACTCATTCAGTATCAGAAAACAAGTGTGAACTTGTAGTGTAAAATTTTCCCTAATAATAATTTCCTTTGCACTGTGGAATAAAAATCAAGCTAATTAAACTAAGGAAGTTTAAGAAGGTCCCTTATAACTTTATCCTTTCAACAACACTGAGGTGACGGGGTATGAAAAACAAGGGTGTGAACCAAGCTACGTAATGTCATGGGCAGTCATTACAACCAGCCCCACCTTTCTCCTTCCAAACTCACTCCATATTGGTTATCACATTTCTTCAAATATTCGAAGTGCAGCTTTGAAAACAAAATAAAGGTAGATGACTCAAAGGAAGAAGTAATTCATTCCAATGTCAGTTCCTAAAAACTGATCAAGGAATCATTCTGTTTCACCCACTGAAAAGTTCAAACAATGCTGTTACTCATTCTTCATACTTAAAACAAAATTATACTAAGGACCTATGTGCTAACTAGGCAGGGAGACTTCCTTTCTTTCCTATTATTGTTTTTATTTTATTTTTCTCTGAACGAGCCAAGATTGCCAGGATTTTAGTCTATGCTGGGAAGATATAGAGGATCTCAAAACCCTGTAAAATCCTCTCAAATATATTCCCTTAGAAAGGTTGGGAGGGGAGAAGAAAGTCATTGAAGTATTAAAATCATTTTCCTCCCTAGCACAGCAAAATACTGTAGTTACATCTCCACATGTTTGTAAATAATCTCTCCACTAGCCCACATATCTATCTATGAACTAGGTTTAGTTATTGCTTCCCTGTGGGTTTTGTGAGACTTAAGTGCTTTATGATCAGTGAATGGGAACTGAATAAAAAAAACAAGCAAACTAGAAATAAAGAAAATAATCTCTTTGCCTTTAAATAGAAGTGGTTCTAGTTTCCTTTTACAATCCTGAAGGGTTGTTGTACATATTAAAACCGCTGCGTAGCTCCATCCCTGGTCACAGAAATCCCAGCTCCCTCTTTCTTCCTCCCAGAAGATGTCAGATCTCTGGGAAACAGCAGTTACAAAAGGATGCTTTTCATAGCTTGTACTAGAAAACGCTGGCACCCCATTCCCGCATAAAATAGAGCTCAACTGAGTCAGAATGCCGGAAGCTGTGTCTTCTGCTTCTCTCCAAATGGATCTCAATTATTTCTAGAGAGAATTCTAAATAACACTGCATAATTTTGCCCATGGACATGACATGTCGATTTTTCTAATCCTCCGTTTGCCCTAGATAATTTTAAGCTTTATCCATCAATGTACCACGCGAGAAAGAAAAGAAAAAGCAGTTAACACGATGACAGTGTTATCTGGGTATTTGGCATCAATACTAGCAGGAGTCTCTCATTTCACAATTATTTCCCTAGCGTAAAAGACTGTAAGGAGAATGTTTCCATTCACCCGCAAATGACTAACATTTTATTGATGTTTCAAAATGCGCTTGAATACCATTGCGCTCTCAATTTCCGAGCTGGGTTTGAGAGTTCGGCTTGAATACTAACAACCTCAGGAACTCCTGCTGCTAACGTTTTGGTTAATTGCCAAGCCTTGGAGTGTCGGTTCAGCAGGGAGGTGATGCTGGTTAGCGGCTCTTCCATCAGCCAGTGTAGTGGTCACAGGTGATGGGAACCCTTCCCTTTCTCCACAGCTCCTCTTGCACCGCGATAAAAATCACTCTGAGCTGCTGCCGCCAAGCAAAACGACTCCCTGCCCGCCTCGTCAAGAGCTCAGCCTGGGGAGGCAGCCGGATGCTGACCCCTGCAGAGATGATTGCTTCTGTGCGCCTTGCCAGAGGACCCTGCTAGCATTATGGAAAACGCGTTAGGGACGTGCGAGGTTTTATTCATCTCTTCCAAGAAGAGCTAGGATCAGGCGACGAGCATCTTTAAAGGCTGCTTAAGGAGGCTGGGTGGAGGCAGGGAAGAAGGAAGGGGGGGTTAACCTATGTTTTAATTACTTGTGTCTCCCCTGCACTTGCCCGCTTTGCTTCCCAAACTCCTCGCCGAACCAGATTGATTGGCTGATTGGCGTAGCTGCTATTGACTCCAGCCTCGGCTCTCTCTCTCATTGATCTGCAAAACAACCCGGCGTAATAGCTAAAGGGTCTTAAAGCTGGAAATGCATTCGAGAAGGGAAGAAGTAGAAAATGAAGGGGGCGGCCCCATGCCCAACACCCCACTCTGCCGTGGGCCGGGACAGCGGCTCGCAGCCGCGGGGCGAGCGGCGAAGGGGCTGCGGAGGGGGAGGCAGGGGAGCGGTTCTGCGCCCCCGAGCAGGGAGCCTGTCGGTCCTGGTCTGGAGGCTGTGAAACGACGCAGTCCTGTGACTCCTTAAACCCCATAACCCGCCTGGATACAGATGCGCTGATCATCTCGCCGGATGGGCTCAAACGGGTTAAACCGCCTCTTACATAACAGGACGGCCCAGCTCTGCACAATTAAAATACTAGATTGTAGTCTCTTCGCGACTCCGCATCCCCGCACTTGCCTCCGGGTCCCTGTCAGTGCGCCTGCGTGCAGAGCGCGCACTGGCCCGGCGTGCACGGCGCGCGCGCGCACGCGAGCACGCGCAGGACACACACTCACATCCATCCACGCCCGCTACACTTTCAACACACACGCACACGCACACGCACTTCAGTGTCAACACACACGGCGGAGGGAGGCGTCCTCCAAACCCTATTGACTGAGCCTACAGACACTCCAGCCGCTCTATGCAAAGCCGTGCATGCACCTCCCGCGCGTCCCTTCAAGAAGCAGCCCCACCCACGGCCCCTACCTATTTCCGAAAAGAGGTAAAGAGTGAACTAGTTGGCTGCTTGTTAACTGTAGCACAGCTACCCAGGCGAGAATGGAAACAAATAAAAAAGCAACAACAAATCATCTCAGTCCCAGGCGTCATGATGGCGCCGGCCACAACTTGGAGGACTCGAAAGTTACGGTGCCTCCAAAGGTGCACCGCACGGGAGAGGGAAAGCCGAGCGCTCCTCCGCTCTCTCCTCCTCGGCCCGACACGGAGACTTTTCTAGCAAAAAAAAAAACAAACAAAACAAAAACACCAAAAAACCCCCAAAAAACCCAAAACAGTGCATATGCCAGGAAGGGAAGCCTTCTGTCTAGGAGGCATCTCTCTTTCCCCCACAGTCTGCATCATTGTGATATACCTCCTCCTGATAGATATTTTCATTTTCTTTCTTTTTTCCCCCCTTCCATTCATTCCCCCCGCCCCCCTCCCTGTTGCATCCCCCAATCCCCGGGCGGGGTTGCTAAGGAAACGGCCGCTTGGCAACGCGCACGAGCCGGGGGCCGCGGGCCGCCACTGCTGCGCCCCGCGCTGCTTCTGCTGCTGCTGCGGCTGCGGCGGCGATTGCAGCCGCCGCCGCTCGCCCAGCCTCCGCCTTCGCCGCGCCTCCTCCCTCACTCGCCGGCGCGCTCGCTTCCTCGCTAGATGGTGTGCGAGCCGCCCGAGAATCACACACGCTCCGGACTCGGCCAAAAGCAACCGAGAGGAGGTGTAGTGTGGTGCCAGGGGGAGGGAGGGGAGGGAGGGAGGGACAGCGGAGAGGAAAAGGAGGGGAGGCAGAAAAGAGAGAGAGAAACAACACCCAACAACTAGAGAGGGGAAAGAAAGAAAGAAAGAAAAGAAACCCACCCATCCACAAAAAGAGAGGAAAAAGAAAAAAAATCCCGTGGCGCGCCGCCTGGTTCCCGGGAAGACGCCAGCACCAGGGGGTGGGGGAGCGCGAGCGGAAAGCTTCTGGAGAGTGAGCAGCCCTAGCAGGGATGGACATGATGCTGTTGGTGCAGGGTGCTTGTTGCTCGAACCAGTGGCTGGCGGCGGTGCTCCTCAGCCTGTGCTGCCTCCTGCCCTCCTGCCTCCCGGCTGGACAGAGCGTGGACTTTCCCTGGGCGGCCGTGGACAACATGATGGTCAGAAAAGGGGACACGGCGGTGCTTAGGTAGGAAGAACGGCGTGCTTTTCGTACTTGTCTCAGTCTCTCTTTCTCTCTTTCCACCTTTTTATTTTTATTTATTTATTTTGCTTTTCCCCCCCTCTTTTTCTTTTTTTTTTTTAAACCGAGTCATAACGCCGATGGTGGTCGTTATCCAAAGACCACATCTGAAGACACCCAGGTGCTAATCCTGCCCCAGCCCCGCCCGGCCCTTTCCGCTGGGGCAGGTGATGAGCTGCACGCGTGGTGCCGGAGCGCTTTGCCCGGACGCCGAGGAGCCCGGGATGCGTGGAGAGTGCGGGTTGGGAGGGGCAGGTGGGACTTGGAAACTCAATCCACGAGGTCTCTGTGTTACTGTCAGTGGGTACTCTTGGAGAGTCTGACAAGTTTATCAGGTTTGTTGCTGTTTGACTCTAGTCTAAGCGACTTTTTCAAACTGCTTGCTCCCAGCTCCCATTTATTTCCTCTCCCAGCTGGACACTTAGGCTCAATTTCTCCCTCTTAAGCTTTCTTTCCTTTTACCGCTTTTAACGCGTCCCCCCTTTCTCCCTTCTCTTTCTTTTTTCATCCCCCCACCTTCTTCTTACTCTCCCCCCGTTCATTGCCTCTTTCCTTCCCTTTCCTGTTTTCTCTCCGTTCTTTCCTTCTATTCTCAATGTTCTCTTTTTTGAAATCACCTCCAAGCTAATTCTGCATTCTCTTATTTATCCTCCTTTCCTCCACTCTTCACCCCACCCCATCCCCTGTTTTTGTTCCTCGTTAATGTTCCTGTTCTGTGATCTTGTCAGTCCCATTTACCATCTCTTTCCCTATCCCTGCCACATACACATGCATCTTCCTTCTAACACCCTCCGGTCCTCTATATTTTTTTTCTCCCCGGCAAATCTCTTTTTCTTAAACGCACTCCTTCACATGCTCTCTGCTTCCCATCCCCACACACATTGGGGCTTCCATGGTCTAACAACCACTTTCCTATTCAGATTCTCTTTCAACTGTTCAAAGGGCACACTTCTTGACTGTTCGCATGCTGTCACTCACACATGTGTACAATCTCTCTCTCTCTCTCTCTCTCTCTCTCTCTCTCTCTCTCTCTCTCTCTCTCTCTCTCTCTCATCTTCTCTATTCCCTCTTTCTTCTCTATTTCCTCCCTCCTTCAATTTTCAGTTTTATGGCTTTTTCTCACTCTCCCTTCTCCCCTTTTTTCCCCTAAGCTCAAGCATTGAAATGTTTTGTCATTAATGAACATTCATAGCCTGATGCTATCACTAAGCAACATTTCGGAGTGAGCTTCTGGATACCTTTTCTCTCTTGTGAAAATATAATTGGATGATCAACAGTACTTAGATCTAAACAAGACTTAACGCCCTATTCCTTCTTTTCCCATCGCCCTCCCTTCTCCCCTCCCTGACACCCCCACCTGATGTACACCTCAGATCTCCCTGAAAGATCTCCTTTCTCTCCACTGGGTGGTAGTTGGCTTCTAAGAGTGGATTGCACAAAATAAGTATACATGGTATGGCTAAGTGAAAGAGTGGGATATGTTTCTGTTTGGATCATGTAACATATTTTAAATTTAATGATCTGGGATCTGGGTGTCGTATATGACTTACAGCTTCTGAAACTTGCTTGAGTCCAAATTTGTGTGGAATACTATTACAGTATCTAATATAAACTAGTAATGTGTTGTTATAATATATCTTCTTATCTTTGCTGTAAACACAGAATGCCACTGGGCATATGCAAAAGTAATGCATAAATTTTTAATAACCTAGTAAAATACCTTTTCATTGTTGGTAAAAGCAATAAACTCTTTGTCACATAGAGGATATAAATTAAGCCCATATTTATGCTCTTTATATTAAGTTTGTTTTAAAAGTTTGAACAATAGTGGTAAGGACGACACACTATTTTCAGAGGCTGCAAACATATACAATGGGAGTTATAATTGATATGTTTGTAGAAGCACATTGCTTATTTGTAATGAGCATTAATATTTTCAAACTAAAGAATTTGCTAGACTGCTTGTCTTTTGAGGATATACCTTGGCGTTTTGTTTCTAATGGATAATCTACTAAATACTACGGCTAATTACAATAGCTGAACCTGAACCCACGGTTTGCTTCTAGGAGACCTATGGCTAGTTTGCTCATTGCTTCAATACTGAAGCTTCTCTGGCCAGTGGGGAAAATAGCTTCCCAGTGCTGCTGGTGGGTGCAGTCCTTGTTTACTTGTATGCACTGCACCTCACCCCTTCCTGTTTTTTTCTATGTCCTGACTTCATAATGTCTTATTTTAGGGAACTTTTAACTTTTAACATGTTTAAACAGACTAGAATCTCTGTCTTTCCTAAATGATATTTCTAACTAATTACAGTGTGTTTTTTTTTAATAAAAAAAGAATACTTTTTTTTGTCATATGCAATAGAAATCTGAGCTGCATTACTTTTTATCCAAAGTAATTTGCTTATAGTAATTCTCTAGGGAGCATCCCTTTTTTTTTTACTTTTTTTTATATCATCCATGGATTTTTAACTGTTTTTACATATATGTTTACAAGAGATTGTCAGTTATTTTTCTTTACTCCTCTCATGCAACTGGTATTGACTCTGTTCATAGACCAATCAATACAGACAGAACTTAAAAGACTAACTGAGTGTAGGTCAGGTGACATATTTTTCATCAAAAGTAGTGTTACAGAGTTATATGGTATGTTTCTGTTTTGGATATTTAGAATTGTGTTTGGTGTTATTCTGTAACTCATTAGAAAACAAAACAAAATAAACAAAATTTACCCTCAACTGTAGACTCCAGCCCCCAACTAAGGCACAGAAATCTAATGCTCAAGAGAATATTTTACTGAGTTACATTATATCATTTATTAAGTTTTACACAATATACTCCATTTTTCCTCTAACACGTTCCTCAAGGTGTCTCCAACAAAAAGCAAATAGTGGCATAACAGTGATCAAATAACTTTAAGAGCCAAAGGCCTGAAAGTGCAAACATGTCAGTCAGTGACTCTGTTGCTTGTGGTTACATTAATGAAACAGAAGTTTAAAGGTCGGGTGTTACATTTTTTATCTCCAAAATGCCACAGTATCTGTTTTAGAGAAAAGAATCAAGAAAAACAAAACTTTCCTTAACTCATGGTATAATGTAAAAGGGAAATACATTCTCTGGTCCACTACCCGTATCTATAATTTGTAAACCATCTTATTATTAAATTTCATTTACTAATTTCAGCGTTCTTATCACTTTAACTTTGGCCTTTAAAGTTAGTAAAACAATACATTGAATGTCAAAATGTCCATTTCTTCTAACGATGTTATGCACTGATAAATCTCTGAGGAATTCAGTTGAGTTCTTTGGACCTTCTTTATGAAGTATTTAATGATGCCCGTAAATAAAGTAACATTTGGTATCTCTTACTTAAACTTTGGATTCAAATGAATGCATGGATGTCAAGAGTACATTGTAATTAGTTACAAGCACAAATTAAACATCCATTTATTTTGATTGCAACTACATTTATATGTATTAGTGTTTTATACTTAGCAAGACTTGTTAAACTGTATATGGAGAAATTAACTTTTTCTCCAGTCTTCGCATTGCATATTGCAGCATATAGAAGATTTGATTAAATGTTTCATGGGGCCACATAGCAAAAGACAGGAGATGATAGAACCACATTGATCACACTTCAGGATCTGGTGTTTCTACATGTGGAAAATCAAGGAGAACATAACTCAGCTCTGTATCAGTACATAAATTTCGGGTGACTTTTTAAATCTAGTTTTACAGTTGTTTTAATGTGACTAAATTATTTTATTCTTACCTTATTAACAAACACAGTTATGTTAACATGGCCAAAATGTTTAATATTCTTTGGAAACAATACAAGGAACATCCTCATTTACATCCTGCCAGTGTCTGAACATTTTTAAAAACACATGTCATTTTAAGGTAATTATTTCAATATCTTTCTACTTCAACTCTTCTGTATGAATTTTGCACGTTTTAAGTCACCTTCCTGATATAAATTCAAAATATTCTCTTCTGTGCTTGTCATGCTTTAATCAAAGGAAAGGAGAGTCTTTTCTTAAATGTGAAATATTTTACATGAACAAACTTGAACACAAGTCTGTTAATGTAGTTGACTGAAATGGAACTTATATGAGATCCTAATAGGATATTGTAAAAGGAAGAAACCTTTTGCTTAAAGCAAAAGCATAAAGCACATTTCCACAGAAGGTGCATCTATTGGAAGACACAAAACTTTTATAAGTGGATCTATAACTGGATATGACAAGTATTTATTACTTCTCAGCTTATTTGTCCTATATATTTGCCTTTGGTTAAGTTATGTTAATTCATTTTATTTAGATACAGGAAAGTAAATGATGTGCAAATGAGAATGGAGAATTACCAATAGCAATAAAAATCAATTATGCTATACTTTCAGGATATCATTGAAAAGTTTCATATTATCTGTTGAGTCATCCCTACACATTCCAGGTACATTTTCAAGTATATATATATTTCAATTTTGAAACATTAAGGCATTATTTAAAAACCTATATGCTTATTAAATAGTGCCATTGAACAAGTACATTTAAAATTCTGATTTTTTTTCCTTTTTTTTAAAAAAAAGAAGGGGTGATAAATTGCCATACTGAGTCAATTGGAAAAATGTGTTTCAGAATATGGAATGAATTGCTCCAACATTACCCGTTGGGATTTTTCTGAGCTGTCCTATTAGCATTAATTAATACTTGGTATATCAATATGCAATCATTTATTATATTATTAAAGAACAATAGTATTTTTAACATTCATAAAGAATTCCCCCCCCCCAACCTTTTCATTCTGAAGAATTGGTAAGCCCATGCAGTTATAGAACTCTTGGAACACAAAAATGTTAATGAAGTACTTATTTTAAATAGATTGGCTTTGTAATTAAACTGCTCCATGAAATAAAGTGATTCTGTATTTCCTGACTTCTGAAGAGTTTCAAGAAATGTTCACATCCTACATGTGACGGTTCTGGGCCCAATTGACCAGATTCAACCTGCAGCCTTCTGCTACTCTGGGCTGTTGGAGGTAGATGGTAGAGCGAATTCCTCAGCCATATTTCTGTCTGCATGTCTTCAAGCTGCAGTTGGCCAAGAATAGGTAGTTTCGGGGAATGGAGGACATAATGAGTCAGAGGCCAGAGTGTTTGTTTCTCCTCCTCTTCGTTGCTTTGGGCAATGTCCAGCAATGTCTCCATCTCCCACTGGAACTTCTTTGTTCCATCTTCCGCTCCATAACTGGCTCCTGGGCTTCTGTTTATGCCTCATCCATTTGTTCTTTCATGCTAGGAGCAGTAATGGTTTCCTGCTGTTCTAACTACTGGGTTTGGCTTCTCAGCTTTTCCATCCCTTTGTAATCAGTTCCCTCCATTAAATTCCCCCTGTTTTAAATATCCAGAATGCTTTAAGTTTTTCTGGTAGAGTCCTTATTAATACAAAGTGAAAAGTAATGGTTTCAGTGATTTTAATTATATTTGATTAAATTACTATTTCACCCATGGAACCATAATGTTGCTTGTTAGCATTGGATAGCAACATTGGGATATTACAAACAAGAAAGATGGATAGTTGGTTTTTTTTTTTTTTTTCAATCCCAGATTATAATGAGAATAAAACAAATGTGTAAATATTTAATTAAATTTACAATTGAATAAGTAAGTTTAGTGAAAAAATAGGTAATGTTGCTATGGGAGGGAAAAATAAAGAAGCTGATGGGTATATATTAGCAAGATTCAATAATACCATATCTTTTTCATTCATTCTTTCTTTTGTTTAAATTTTTGACTGAGAAAAAGAGAACCAGGGCTACACTCTGCTTGTGGATATGTGATCAAAATGCTGAGATAATTCTTACAGTTTTGCCTTTTTAAATCAATGGGAATTCAAGGTCTTTCTTTTATGTAGCTTAATACCCAAGAAGTTTTCAGTTTCTTATGAAGTGTATGACCAAAATGATGCCCATGTTTCAAGTACTGAAGGATTTGACCACTGTAGAAATTAGTCTCTCAAGCCATTTGAATCTTCTAATTAGAAATCAAATCACTTTTCTACCATATCCTGTTCAAATTAGCATAAATTAAGACATTATGGACATCATATAACTTATATGGAATAGCTAAGGGGATCTTCGTTAGTGGATATAGTGGGGGGGTTTGTTTGTTTATTTGTTTGTTTTATTTTAATTTACTCTCCCTCTTAACTGACTATTAGATGATGAGGTGGCTTTTCCCCTAGCTTCTTCAAAATACTTTCTGAAAGATATTTGTTTAGGTGCCTGGTTCCAATATAAACAAACCCTACTTTTTGGTACATTTTTTCCACACTTTCAAAGGAAAGATCTTAATTGAAACCATCATTAATGAAATGACCCTCTCTCAAAGATGCTCAAGACAGGATTTCTGAATTGGGAGGGCAGTTGTTAATTGATCTCTGCCATCCCATCTTTCTCAAAGTTTTGCTGATTCATTATAGATTATCATTGATGCTAATCTATAGGTATAGGAGAAAATTATGTTTACTGTTCTATTTGCCCTGAGCAGTATAACATTACCTGCCTTTTGGCTTTTGTAAAAGAAATTTTAAATTAAAATTGGACAACATGCTCTTTGAATAGATGTTTTATGTGTTTCAAATTCACCAATACAAAAAAAGAACTTCTCATACTACTAGAGAGTAAAATCGAACATTTTCCTACATGGTTATAATCGTTATCAGATTGGATTTTAATTAGTTCACCATATTTAAAATGTGGTTAAATGTATTTAATAATAGTACTATTTTTGATTCTTTAAAAAATGTACTTTCTGTTCTTAGCTGTATTAATTTTGTTTGACAAAACAGCTGAGTTTATAAGTGCTACAACAGTTGGTCATCTATCCCTAGGGCCTGAGCAGATAACTCTGCATAGATCAGGCTGACATCACTATTTTTAATTAATGACTCCACTGAAGGAGAAATGAAAGAATAAATGTATTTGTTTTTTAGTTCATTAATTGTTTCATATTTTAATAACTGTAATATCTGTCAGACTGTGTTGGAGCTGCATGCTTATAGTGATTAAACACTTCTTATTGAATCTATATATGAAGAGCCTCTGCCTTCAGTAATTCCTGCAAAAGTTCTAATTTAGGGATAAGACACATTGGAATTAGTCGGCGTCTTTAAACTGTAGGCTACAAACTACAGTGTGCCTTGAAAAAAAAGTATACTAAAAGCGTTTTTTAAGAATAAAATGTATTTAATAAGAGTAAAAGGCATTATATATAATAAAGGTAAGTTAAGAGTTGCTTGATTAAGCTTTTATGGTGTGTGTGTGTTGTGTGTGTTTTGTGAGTATTGTGTCAGAATTTTAGATACATGTACTCACTGAGGGTTTCAGAAGAAAAAGTTTGAAATGCAGTGGAATACTTATTGGAAGATTTTGAGATGTCATTATAATTTTAAAAGAACCCAAGCTTTTAAATTATATAATTGCTCTTTGCAATTATAATCAGCAGATAACAAGGACAGTTCAAAACAACAAAATATTTTTTCTGTTTCTACCTCAAAATCCCATCCTCTTCCTTTCTCTTAAGGTTTCAATTAAATAAAATCAATAAAAGTAAAGAGGTAGAGAGAATTGGCCATTTGCTATGGATGAAAAGCTTTCAATTGTGAAAAGTAGCTACACACCCCAAACCAGGGCAGAACTTTTGTATCATTCCAAATGTCTTCCAGAGTTAGGGCATCGGTACTTTATAAACCACAGGGTGTTGCTATAGCTGATAGAATTTTAATGTGGTCATATGGCTTTGATTTATAACGGTGGGGAGGTTATCTATTAGCATAGTGGTTTCTAAGCCATATCAAGTTCTGGATCTTGAGAGAGGACCTTTGCTGATCTTAAGCATCCAGCTGGCATGGAAACTGGTCTTTTAATCACTTTCTCTAGGAAAAGGGGAATATAAGAAAGCAAGACTTTGGCAGTGTTGCCAACATTAAGCGTTGCTCTTTTGAACAGAAGCCAATATATTATGCTTTCTGGATAGCTGGTAATTTGTTCAATTTAAGAGAGATGTTTATAACCCTTTTCAATCCAGAACTAAATTATTCTTTACAGTATTTCACTAAGTCATTTGGACACAGGTTAGTGCCCATGCTCATGCTACAAAATAAGATTTCTTTAAAGCTATATCTCCTGCTGTAAAGTATTGAAAGGTTTGGCTGATCTAAAGGGCCATGGGAAAAAATGTGTTCTGTTGTCTCCAGAAACTCCTTTCCTCTCATGGAACTAAATTAAATTTAGAGATATTAACAGGATTTAGGAGATATTGTGAACATAAGAGCGGTAATCAGAAGGCAAGAGAGTATTGCCTATATATTCTCTCCAGTAACATTACATACCATTGTATTGAGATATTAAGTGAATAAATCAAAGGGGTCATAAAGTTTTTCTAATCTTATAGATATAATGTCTCTTACAGGAGACCATACTTTATATATATTTTGTTTGTGAGTAACCCATTTTCAAATGAATGTCTAGGTAATTGATAAGCTGAATAGAAAATGGCATTTCTACTATTTAACATATTGCCTGACATATAATGAGTGCTCAAAACCTGAATGCTGAGTAAGAATTGAAGGAAGGGGTAGGAAGGGAAAGAAGGAGGAAGGAAGAATGCAAGTATGTTATGCTATATGAGTGACTTCTAATAAAATCACCTCACTGTGATGACAAAAATTAAGCCCACAAATTTTACTATATGGAATAATTATAGTAAAAGAAATGAATTTCAGTTCAAATAATTCATTTTATAATTGGAATAATGTTAGATCTACACCATATTTTACAGGTATATGTCTGCCTCCAAAGTTGCTGGTCCATTGGTCCATTTATGTTTATTATAAAAGATAGATAGTAGCTTTATACCTTGGCCTGCAATGGGATCAGGGACCAATATTTTGTAATATAAGAGGGATTTATGTATGTGTAAATCTTTGAATAATTGCTTACTAGTCTTCTTGAGAATATGCCATTAATCAATGTTTTGCTCATATGTCATTAATGTAAAATAGACATAAGGAATTAATTTTTGCTTATGCACAGAATTTATCGTTTATTATAATTGTTTAGTTGCAATGGAAAACCCATCATGCTTTGAGGTATCCAGAACAGGGTTGATGGGAGTTTGAGTTTTTATTTCTCTGCTTACTGGCTATGCGACATGAACAAATGCCTCATCCTCCCTTAGTACCTCCCTAGCAAAATGACATAGATGATGTGAGAAATGCTTGTAAAATGCTAACCCAGCACCTACTACATAGTAAGCACTCAATATTTATTATCTAATGATTTTGTGCTTCTTTTATTTTCCTGATATCAATCTGAAACTTGATTACTGACATGGTATATTTTTCCACATATCTCTGTTCTAATTATATGTGAAATCATTATACTTATTTGTTAAATATATATATATATATATATATATATATATATATATATATATATATATTTAAAATAATGTTTGATAAGTAGTTTCCTGGGGTATCAGACGGTGGGCCCTGATTCAATAAAAGAATACAAGAAAAATTGAATTAGAGAATTACTCACAAGTTTTATAAGACACACATGGCTGCCTCTCCAAGGGCGACTCGAGGAGTTCAAGGCCAAGACACAAGCAGAGGAAGTGGCAGGACCTAGGAGGAGTGCTTCCTGACGGAAATTGAATAGGTCAATTCAAACTCTAAAGAGAGGGAGAGAAAGAGAGAGAGAGAGAGAGAGAGAGAGAGAGAGAGAGGTGATTATCTAAGGAAAGAACATAGGGAAGGCACCCGAGGAGAGACTGGGAGGCTAATTTCATGGACTGCTGGGGAAGTGATATCAGGCACTTAAATTTACTATGATTCTTTAGGTGATGATCAAGGGTATGAACTGAAGGAAGGACTGATGCTAGTTCAAGGTCCCTGCTGAACTTTTGACCACACAAAATGAATGCTAAGGCAACAATAGCATGGAGAAATTCAGCTAAACTCTTGACATTTTATATTTCAAAGGGTCTATTTAAAGGACAACCTGTATTTGTTATTGTTAACCCACTAGCAAATAAAACTCCAAATTGGAAAGTCAAAACACAGCAAAAGAGGTTTTAATTATTAGGGTGCAGACCAAGACCACTCAATAGCGCTAGCACCATAAATTTTATGCCGAACAGATTGATGGTGAGTTAATTAACTTACCAGGGGTAAAGCATCACTCACTGTAACTGGATGGTCATAGGAAGTATGAGGACTGAAGAAGAAATGAGAAGAGACAGAAGGAAGTACAATATGATGGCACTGAAAGGGTTAGAAAGTGAAGATTAACATTTGTGACAGAGTTTAGAATGGGAAGAAGTGACAATTGATGACAACATTGGAATAGTTCATATAAAAGCAATATAATTTTTTTGAAGTATTGCATTTATTGGGGTGACATTGATTAATGAAATTATATAGGTTTCAAGTGTATAATTATATAATATGTCACCTGTATACTGTATTGTGTCTTCACCACCCAAAGTCATGTCTCCTTCCATCACTATTTATCTTTTACCCTTTCTCTCTAGTAATCACTGTCCTGTTGTCTGTATCTATGAGCTGTTAGAGTTTTATTTTTTTCTTAGTCCCTTCATCTTTTTCACCCAGCCCACAACCCACCTCCCTTCTGATAGCTGTTAGTCTGTAGTCTATCTGAGTTTATTTATATTTTGTTATTTTATTTAGATTCTTCCTATGAGTAAAATTATATAGTACTTATCTTTCTCTGACTGGCTTATTTCACTTAACAAAATGCTTTCCAGGTCTATCAATTGCTGTTGCAAAGGGTAAGATTTCCTTCCTTTTTCTGGCTGAGTAGTAGTCCATTGTGTAAATGTACCTGAGCTTTTTATCCACTCATCTACTAATGGACACCTGGATGCTGCCGAATGTTGGGTATTGTAAATAAAACTGCAGTGAATATGCTGATGCATATATTCTTTCAAATTAATGTTTCAGGGTTCTTCGGATATATTCCCAGAAGTAGAATGACTTTGTCATAAGGCAATTCCATTTTTAATTTAACGAGGCAACTCCACACTATTTTCCACAGTGGCTGGGTCCATCTACATTCCAACCAACAGTGCAAGAGGGTTATCTTTTCTCCACATCTTTGCCAACACTTGTTATTTTATTTATCAACTAGGGGCCTGGTGCACGAAATTCGTGCACCGGGGGGGGGAGGGGAAGGGCTCCTTAGCCCAGCCTGCCCCCTCTCACATATTGGGAGCCCTCAGGGGGTGTCCTACTGATGGCTTAGGCCCGCTCCCTGCTCCTTTTGGGGAGCGTGCCTAAGCCGCAGTCTGGCCTTCCTGTGTGGAAGGTGACCAGGCTAATCAGCCCCATCACCCCGCTGATGCAGCCACTGCCAGTCACCATAGCCACCAAGGTGTTTTCATCAACATGGACTCCAGTCCCTTCACCATGAAAAAATGACAATTTTCTTTAGGCATTTTCAAGATGTGTCTTTCATAGGATATGACATTTCTTTCTTTCTTTTTTTTATCCTCACCTGAGGATATGTTTCCATTGATTTTTAGAGAATGTGGAAGAGAAGGGGAAAACAGAGAGAAACATCAAAGTGAGAGGAACACTTTGATTGGTTCCCTCCTACATATGCCCTGACCTGGGCCCTGGCCAGGGAGGAGCCTGCAACCTAGGTAGATGCCCTTGGTCACAATTGAACCCAGACCCTGCAGTCAGCAGGCTGAGGCACTTTGCACTGTTCCAAACCGGTAAGGGCAGGATATGACATTTCTTAGCACTCCGTCAGTGGACCTTCATTATTTTCTCCAGGAGTGTGGTGGAAAAACCCTAGATTGCCTTTTTGGATTCTTATTACCCAAGTTACTAAGAATATTACCAATGGCATACAGCGAGCTTAGCCAATGAGTGGTGAGAAAAGGTGTTTCCTCTGTAGTCCACTCCGATCACCAGCTCCACCCCTGCCCAGGCCTGTAGCCTCTGGCCAAGGATGTAGGCCTGTATAATAGACCCCCAAGCCGCTCTGATTGCCAGCTTCACAGAGCCCAGGCCTTTTTGATCACCAGCTTTGATCCTGCCCCCTGCCTTCCCCAGCTCTGCCCTTGCCCCACTGGCAGCCTCTGGCCAAGGCTACAGGCCTGGACAGGGGGTCCCCAGGCCATTGCTTTGCTGGCTCTACTGGTACCCAGACCCCTGTGATTGCAGGCTCTGCCCCTGCCCCTCTGATCACCAGCTCTGTCCCTGCCCATGCCTGAGGCCTCTGACCTGGACAGGGGGCCCCCAGCACCCTCTGATAACCTGTTCCACCCCTCGGGCCCCCTGCCTCCCCTGCCACCTTCCTGGCTAACAGGCCTGACCACTTCAGTGGCGGGGCTGAGCCTGCCTGTGCACCGCCATCTTGTGGCTATGGGTGAGGCCATCTTGTGGTAATGGGTTGACCATATTTGTGATGGAGTGATGCCTAATTTGCATATTTCTCTTTTATTAGATAGGATGATAGCCATTTTGACAGTTGTGAGCTGGTCAAAACATTATGATATAGGTATCAAAACAGACATATAGGTCAATGGAATGGAATAGAGAGCCCAGAAACAAACTTATGTCTATATCGTCGATTTATATTTGACAAAGGAGACACAGTTATGCAATGAGGTAAAGATAGTTTATTCAATAAATGGTGCTGGGAAAATTTGACAGATATGTACAAAAAAACAAAACTAGATCACGTTCTTACACCATATACAAGAATAAGCAAAATAGATTAAAGAACCTGTGTTAGACTGGAAACTATAAAAATCCTGGGGGAAAAACCATAGGCAGTAAAATCTCAAACATTTCTTGTAGCAGCATTTTTTTCTGATTTATCTCCTCGGGCAAGAGAAACAAAAGAAAAGTAAACAAATGGGACTACATCAAACTAAAATGTGTTTGCACAGCAATGGAAACCATGAGCAAAATGAAAAAAAAACAACCCACTGAATGGGAGAAAATTTTTGCCAATAATACATCTGATAAGGGGTTGATAGACAAAATTTACAAAGAACTTATAAAACTTAACATCAAAAACCAACAAACAATCCAATTAAAAAATAGGCTAAGGGTCTGAATAGACACTTCTTCAAAGAGGAGATACAGATGGCCAATAGACATATGAAATGAAGCTCAAAGTCACTAATCATCCAAGAGATACAAATTAAAGCAATGAGATATCAACTACCATCAACACCTGCATTAAAAAACAATAGCCAACTGTGAATTGTAGATGGGACAGTGAATAATTATTCAGGATTAACTATGCTTTTATGATCCTTATGACATCTCTATGTTATGTTGAAGACAATAGGGTTCAGAAGCAGACTGTATGGGCCAGAATTTTCTATCTATATTGCCATTTTATGCAGAGGCAATAAATTCATTAGAAGCTCAGAAAACATAAATGCTTCTTTTAATTCTGCATATTTGCTAAGTGCACAGCAGAGTGATTTAAGTTCATAATCATGTTATAACTCTGAACATCATGATTCATATTCAAATCTCATTGAGTACTTACTATATATGACATAGCATCACAATAGTATGCAATAAGGTATTGCTTTTCTGGTTTTATAGTGAAACTAGGGGCCCGGTGCACAAAAATTTGTGCACTGAGGGGGGTCCCTCAGCCTGGTCTGCACCCGCTCCAATCAGGAAACGCTTGGGGCTGCTGGCTCCTAACCACTCACCTGCCTGCCGGCCTGATCTCCCTAACTGCTTTCTGCCTGCCTGATAACCTGTAACTGCCTCTACCTCAGCCCTGCCATATTGGCTTTGTCGGGAAGGACGTCTGTAAAGTCGTCTAGAAGATGTTCAGTCTAATCAGCATATTACCTTTTTATTAGTATAGCTGCCACCTTGTCTTAAAAATGCAGGTTGTTAACAGGTTTTCCTATTGTGGAAGGGGAGCCTGCAGTAGCATCCTGGGTTCTGACCAGGGCTTATGCACTGGTGCTTTATCTCAGCAGATGAGATTCCTAGAAGAAGACTCTTGGATGTACCTTGAACATTCCTATCAATTTTGCCAAATCCTCCTCCAAAAATATTGAACCACTTTAAACTCCCACCAGCAACCATGCATGTGCCCTCTGTCCTACTTTGATGCCAATATCATTGATTTCCCCCTAGAAGCTTCCCTCCTCTCAGCTGGGACTGCTTGGCACTTGAGCCAAACTCACTGTTCAGGCTGGGACTTGATTTCCCGAGATAGAATTATGGAGGAGGAAAAATAGTGTTCCTCTACCCTTCTGAGTTCTTAGCGGAGGCCCTTGTAATGAAAGACATATTTCCAAGAGAAAAACAAAAGTTCATTAACATGTGTACCTCATGTATATGTGGGAGATCCCAGGGAAAAATGAATAACTCCCTAAGGTGGCTTAGAGTCCAGATTTAAATACCTTCCTCCTAGGGAAAGGGGACGGGATATCTAGGCCTCTTAGAGGAGAGTACTTGAGTTTTAGGAAAGATGAATGGGGGTGGGGAAGATAGTTTGTAACAAAGTTTGGGTGTGATGTCAACTTGTAGTCTCCTGTGACAGGAGTCAGTCTTCACTGGCTGATGACACTTTTCCCATCGAGGGAAACTTTGGGGGGGGGTCCAATTTTAGGCAGATCAGGAGACTTTAGTGAAAGCCTCTCCTTGCATTTGCTGTTTTTCAAGCATCTTCAGCTCAAGATCATCAATATAACAACACAGCATATGTTGGGGTGGCATGTTCTCTGACCTTCAGAATAAACCCAACAAAAGATTGTTTCCTTTCTTAGATGATTTGCCACAGTAGTGTTTTTCCCTGGAGACAGTATTCTGACCAGACCTTCCTGGGAGTGGTCATAACAGACGCTGTGCTTAGAGAAAAGTGTGGGCAATATCACTAAATAAATCAGGGTAAGTTTTCTCATCTTGAGGAAAGGGAGATAAAGTTATGATAGCTTATCTCCCTTTCCACAGGTTTCCTGCAGATTTGTGTCTCTGCTGTATCCCAGTGGCCCCAGCACCTCCGTGGCTCTGGGGCTTGGAGCTGCTGGGTGCTGGGCCCACTTGAAGGTACGTGTCTCTGCTCCTCCAACCCCAGCACTGAGGCTGGGCTTGGGGCTGCTGGGTGCTGGGCCCCTTGCTGGCTGTGTCTCTGCTCCTCTGACCCTAATGGCCCCAGCACCTCCACAGCAACAGGGCTCGGAGCTGCTGGGGTGCCAGGTGCACTGCAGGCTGGGTCCCCCCGCCTCAGACCCCAGAGGCACCAGTGCCAAGGCGGAGCTCAGAGCTGCTGGGGTGCCTGGTGCCCTGCCTGCTGGGGTGCGATGAGTGGGGACCTGGCCTGCAGGGCACCCGGCACCCCAGCAGCAGCAGTAGCAGCAGCAACCAAGCAGGCCCAGAGGCCCTCTTCCAGTGGGCAGGGGCAGAACATCTGCGTCTTGTCCCAGCCACAGCCATATTTGTCTCAGAGTGATGGTTAATTTGCATATTACTCTTTTATTAGATTAGACTAGGGGCCCATTGCACAAAAATTTGTGCACTCGGGGTGGGGGGTTCCTCAGCCTGGCCTGTGCCCTCTCGCAGTCTGGGACCCCTTGGGGGATGTCCACCTGCTGGCGTGCCTGGCCAGCCTGGATGAGGGGCTGATGGCTGTTTGCAGCGAGGCTGGCTGGAAAGTGGTATCTGGAATTTATTTAACTTCTAAAGTTGAAACTTTGTTGCTTTATCCAGAGCCCTGGTCAAGTCAGGTTGCCCCTGACAACCCAAGCTCCCAGCGCTTCCTTGAACCCAAGGCTGGAAGCAGGTCTCTGGGGTTTATTTATCTTCTATAATTGAAACTTTGTTGCCACAACCAGCCTAGGCAGACAGGAACCTTAGCTTCCTGCATCACCAGGGCAAGCTTCCTGCTTGTTCCAGCTCCTTGGCTGCCGACCACCATCTTGGCTGGGTTAATTTGCATACAATCGCTCTGATTGGATGGTGGGTGTGGCTTGGTTGGTGGGCATGGTTTAGGTGTCTCAGAATGATTGATGGTTAATTTGCATCTTACTTTTTTATTAGATTAGATAAACACAGGCTTGGAAAAGGTAAGGTAATCTGCCCTGGGCAGAACAAGTAGTGGCTGAGCTAGAATTCAAATCCAGGTCCTTTTATCCCAAACCTCATGACTTTTTAAATCTGTGCTTCTCACTAAAAGATCAAAAGTAAATGGTAAATTTATTGCTTATACAATTATTAACATTTAATAAGTACCATATGAATTTTAAAATACTGCTAAATTCAAAATGATAAAAAATCAAGAATGCATTATATATTTAAGGAAATGTTAAATTATTTTAAATGAGATTAAGTATTTAACATATATTAGATAGTAATAAGCATTCACTAGATTGGAAAATAGTGAATTGTCTCCCTCACCCCTTTTATTGAATTCATTAGGATGACACTGCTTATTAAAATTATACAGGCTTCAGGGGCACAATTTCACAACGCATCATCTGTACACTGTATTGTATGTTCCCGACCCCCACATCGCATTTCCTTTTATCACCATTTATCCCCCATACTTCCTCTCGCTCCTGGGAAGTCACCCCACTATTGTCAGTGTCCATGATTTTTTTCCTCTTTTTCTTTTCTTCTTTGCTCATTCTAACACTACATGTAGTTACCATATTATTGTTCCCTAGGAGGTTACTGCACTGTTGTCTATGTCCACGAGGTTTTTCTTTTGCTTTTTATCTATCTGAAACCATATATATTCTGGAAAAGACATTTCATCTAAGATTATTTCATCCCTAATAATTATAAGTTACTGGTAATACAAGAGAAAAACAACTTTGGACATCATTTATAGTTAGGGGTTATACGTTGGTTACTTTGATGAATCCTGAAAACAAACTACATTTTTTTCTACTTTATAAGTGGAGAAAAAATTTCATAGAAGATGAATAACTTTCTAAACTTTAATACGGGTAGCAAATGACATAATCATAATTTGGTCCTAGACTTGTGTGTCTCCAAAGTCTATGCTCATTATTATTATTTAAGGCACAATATTTCCTGAGGCTTTTTGTATACTGTAATTATTAACAAAAAGGAAAAGTTGTAGGTTGCTTGCTGTAGCTCACCAAGTCCTTAATTTAATCATTTGACTGTGAATTTTGATATAATTTAAAACAATGAATTAAATTGATTTAAAATTACCCTTGAAAAAGGTTAGGCAGCCTAGAGTAAAGCACCATTATTTTCCAAGATAGATGGGTAAATAAATTTAAGAAATTCAGGAATCAAAAAAGATGTTTTTATTCCAATTTTATTAAACATACTAGAAGCTTGGTGTACAAAAATTTGTGAATTCGGGGAGGTCCCTCAGCCCAGCTTATGCCCTCTCACAGTCTGGGACCTCTCAGGGGATGTCCACCTGCTGGCTTAGGCCCCCTCCCTGGGAGATCGGGCCTAAGCTGGCAGTCAGACATCCCTCTGGCAGCCCAGGAGCCCTCGGTGGATGTCCACTTGCCAGCGGGAAGCAGGCCTAAGCTGTACTCGGACATTTTTAGCACTGCTGAGGAGGCAGGAGAGGCTCCCACCACCACTACTATACTGGTAGCCATCAGCCTGGCTTGTGGCTGAGCAGAGCTCCCCCTGTGAGAGTGCATTGATCACCAGGGGGCATCTCCTGCATTGTGTCCTAGTGACCAGTCATTCCCAGTCATTCTGCCACTAAAGTCACTTTGTATATTACCCTTTTATTATATAGAATAGAGGCCTGGTACATGGGTTGGGGTTGGCTGGTTTGTCCTGAATGGTGTCCCGGATGAGTGTGGGGGCCCCAATGGGGTTCCTGGCCAGCCTGGGTGAGGGGTTGAGGGCCATTTTCAGACTGGCCATATACCTTTCAAGGTGGGGGTCCCTGCTGGAATGCCTGGCAAGCCTAGGTGAAGGGCTGAGGGCCATTTTCAGGCTGGCCATACCCCCTTCATAAAGGGGGGTCTCCGCTGGGGTGCCTGGCCAGCCTGTGTGAGGGGCTGATGGCTGTTTTCAGTCTGGCCACAGCCCCTTCAAGGTGAAGGATCCCTGCTGGGGTGCCTGGCCAGTCTGGGTGAGCAGCTGATGGCTGTTTGCAGGCTGGCCATGGCCCCCAGTGACCCAAGCTCCCAGCGAGGCTGGCTGGAAGCATATATCTGGGATTTATTTATCTTCTATAATTGAAACTTTTTTGCCTTGAGCAGAGGCCACAGCCTCATGCTTGCTCCAGCTCTGAGTCTGCTGGCTGCCATCTTGGTTGGGTTAATTTGCATATAATCACTCTGATTGGCTGGTGAGGTTGGCATGGGCATAGTGGAGGTGCAGTCAATTTGCATGTTTCTCTTTTATTAGATTAGATTGTTAATGTTATGAAGTCTTAATTGTTTATTTGCTGTCAATGTATAAAATTAAACATATGGGAAGTAGATGGGTTGACTTTTTGTGCTAGCTGTAGAAGAGATATGCTATACAATTTATAATCTAATTGAATGGAAACTTATTTTTATAAGTTTGTAAGTGTCATATGTTTATAAGATTTTTAAGAATCTTCTCTAATGTGTTTTTGTATTCACCTTTTACAGATTTTACATTTGTTCCAAAGAGGAGAGTAAATTTTCTGATGTCTCATTCCTTGGCTATCCAAAGCTTTCCTAACATAAAGTCCTATTTTTGTCTCATAGTATTTAAGAACATTTTCAACCTTCTCTAGTTCAATTCTAACTCTTTATTTTCTGAATTTTGAATTCCTACAACTTTACATTTTAGATGTTTATGTTATCAGTTTTATATTACAGTATACTGTTATCTATTACGATTCTGCAAAGGAATATAACAGCCATTATCTTAAATAACAGTCTTTCACTTATATTATCACAAATCCTTCCCAGAACTTTGTATATTAGTATTTGTACAGAATATGTTTACAGAATTCTGGAATACTTCAATTGATTTTCTTTATCTTTTTTTATTGTGGAGGTGTTTGTTTTTTTTCCCTAGGAAACATGTTTTATCAGACCTTCATTCAACATTTTTTCAGCATATGTTTATTGAGTCTCTGTCAAATACTAGATACTTTTTTATAAGTTTGAAATACAGTGACAATAAGAGATAAGATCCATTCTGTTGAACTTACATTATAGTTCAACCTGTTTTAAACACTATTAGGTAATGTAAAGAACTTATGCTTCACATTTTACTTTACCATTTTTGGCTCTCTGGTCACAAGCGAGTTACTTGGTTTTAAAGAGACGCAGTTTTATTGTTGGCAAAGTAGAAGTACTATTAGCTACTCCTATACTGTACTTATTGTCAATCTTAATAATAACATATGTGAATGTGTCCTAAGTGGTATTCAGCACACAGTTGACAATTTCTTTGTCTTTGTCCATGTCAATGTCTTTTCTCTTTACCTTCCTCATCCATCCTTTCGTATAGCTGTAACGTATGGCCAGGACTGTCTAGTTAAAGGAATGGCTCATGTCACATTGTGCTTTCTACATCATATTTGTTCTCTAGTAATTTCTGAGCCTCACCTATTTTTTCATTTAAGGCAGCTTTCTTTAAAAGTAGAGATAATTGGAACATGAGTTGACTATCTCATTTAGTAGTTTTTATTTCTTGGACTCATTTTTATTTCATCTAAAATGATTTGCCTTTTTACTGTCCTCTCCTTAATACTTTTGTACATGGATTTTACCCTAAATTTGCCAGTTATTGACATATTCTGAACGTCCATGAAAAGTATATTTTCTTTCTCTCAGTTTATTCTGTTGGTCTCAAAACCTTCTTGCGAATATTATGTGTTTCCTCTAAAACCCTACACTTTTCTCAGTATACTTGCATTATTATTTTTTCTTTGTTGGAATGGTAATATGTTATGAATCCTTCATGATTGCCACCTGATCCTCAGGCAAGAATGAATATCTATTAATGCTGATTATCTAGCCAATTGCACAATTAATTTGGGAGCTAGAAAGTCAGAGAAATATAATTCTTTGCAGAAAGAAATGATTACATAGCAGTTGTTCAAGGAATATAAAAATATTCAAATAAAGAAAACTTTAAATTATCAGGGTGTACTTATTTTGTATGTTTTGACTACCTACGATTATCTATATATATTTTTAATTTTCTTGTTTAAAGTACTATAAATAGTGGTACATATGTCTCCTTTTCTTCCCCATTGACCTTCCCCCAGTACATGCCCTCACCCCACTCTCCCAATGTCCTGTGCCCATTGGTCATGCCTATATGCATGTATATAAGCCCTTTGATTGATCTCTTACCCTCACCCCCAACACTGCCCAGACTTCCTGCTATAATTTGAAGTCTGTTCGATGCTTCTCTGCCTCTGTATCTATCTTTTTGTTCATTAGGTTATAATGGTCTTTATTATCCATAAATGAGTGAGGTCATGTGGTATTTTTCTTTCACTGCCTGGCTTATTTCACTTAGCATAATGCTCTCCAGTTCCATCCATGCTGCTACAAATGGTAAGAATTCCTTCTTTTTTATAGTAGCGCAGTATTCCATTGCGTAGGTGTACCATGTTTTCTAATCCATTCATCTGCTGATGGGCATTTAAGCTGTTTCCAAATCTTAGTTATTGTAAATTGTGCTGCTATGAACATAGGGATGCATATATCCTTTCTGATTGGTGTTTCTGGCTTCTTGGAATATATTCTAGAAGTGGTATTACTGGGTCAAATGGCAGTTCCATTTTTAACTTTTTTTAAAAAATATATTTTATTGTTTTTTTACAGACAGGAAGGGGGAGAGAGAGAGAGTTAGAAACATCGATGAGAGAGAAACATTGATCAGCTGCCTCCTGCACACTCCCCACTGGGGATGTGCCTGCAACCAAGGTACGTGCCCTTGACCGGAATCAAACCTGGGACCTTTCAGTCCGCAGGCCGATGCTCTATCCACTGAGCCAAACCGGTTAGGGCCATTTTTAACTTTTTGAGGACATTCCATACTGTCTTCCATAGTGGCTGTACTAGTCTGTATTCCCACCAGCAGTGCAGGAGGGTTCCTTTTAATCTGCATCCTCTCCAGCACTTGTCTTTTGTTGATTTGTTGATGATAGCCATTCTGACAGGTGTGAGATGGTACCTCATTGTTGTTTTGATTTGCATCTCTCGGATGAGTAGTGACTTTGAGCACGTTTTCATATGTCTCTTGGCTTTCTGAATGTCCTCTTTCGAAAAATGTCTATTTAGATCCTTTGCCCATTTTTTGATTGGGTTGTTTATCTTCCTTTTGTTAAGTTGTATGAGTTCCCTATAAATGTTGGCGATTAAATCCTTATCAGAGATGACATTGGCAAATATGTTCTCCCACGCAGTGTTGTTTTATTGATGGTTTCTTTTACTGTGCAGAAACTTTTTATTTTGATGTAGTTCCATTTGTTTATTTTCTCCTTAGTCTCTCTTGCCCTAGGACCTGTGTCTGTAAAGATATTCCTACAACATATGTCTGCAATTTTGCTGTCTATGGAGTCTTGTAGGGTTTTTATGGTTTCCCATCTTATATTCAAGTCTTTTATCCATTTTGAGTTTGTTTTTGTGTACAGTGTGAGTTGGTGATCTAGTTTTATTTTTTTGCATGTATCTGACCAAATTTCTCAGCACCACTTATTAAAGAGACTGTTTTGACTCCATTGTATGCTCTTGCCTCCTTTGTCAAATATTAATTGAATATAATGACTTGGGTCAATTTCTGGATCCTCTATTCTGTTCCATTGGTCTATATATCTGTTCTTGTGCCAGTACCAGGCAGTTTTGAGAACTGTGGTTTGGTAATATAGTTTGATGTCTGGTATTGTGATCCCTACAACTTTGTTCTTCTTTCTCGGACAACTGTGGATATTCAGGTTTAAAAAAAAAAAAAAAAAAAAAATATATATATATATATATATATATATATATATATATATATATATATATATTATTGATTTTTTACAGAGAGGAAGGGAGAGGGATAAAGAGTTAGAAACCTCAATGTAAGAGACATCGATCAGCTGCCTCCTGCACACTTCCTTTTGGGGATGTGCTCACAACCAAGGTACATGCCCTTGACTGGAATCGAACCCGGGACCTTTCAGTCCGCAGGCTGATGCTCTATTCACTGACCCAAACCTGTTAGGGCTGAGGGTCTTTTTTTTTATTCCAGATGAATTTTTGGAAAGTTTGTTCTAGATCTTTGAAATATGCCATTGGTATTTTAATAGGTATTTCATTGAATCTATAGATTAATTTAGGTAGTATGGATATTTTAATGATGTTGATACTACCAATCCATGAACATGGTATGTTCTTCCATTTGTTTATGTCATTCTCTATCTCTTTTTTCAATGTCCTGTAGTTTTCCGAGTACAGGTCTTTTACATCCTTGGTTAAGTTTATTCCTAGATATCTTAATTTTTTGGTGCAATGGTAAATGGGATTGCTTTTTTTCATTTCTCTTTCTGTGAGTTCATTATTGGTGTATAAAAAGACCATAGATTTCTGGGAATTAATTTTATGTCCTGCTACATTGCCAAATTCATTTATTAGGTCTAGTAGTTTTTGATGGAGTCTTTGGGGTTTTCTATGTATAATATCATGTCATCTGCAAATAAGGATAGTTTTATTTCTTTTCCAATTTGGATGTCTTTTATTTCTTCTTCTTGTCTGATTGCTATGGCTAGTAATTCTAGTACTATGTCAAACAGGAGTGGTGAAAGTGGGCATTGTTGTCTTGTTCTTGTTCTTAGGGGAAATGGTTTTAGTTTTTGCCCATTGAGTATGAAGTTGGTTATAGGTTTGTCATATAGGGTTTTTATTATGTTGAGGTATGATTCCTCTATTCTCACTTTGCTGAGGGTTTTTATCAAGAAAGGGTGTTGGATTTTGTCAAATGCTTTTTCTGCATCGAGTGATATGATTATCTGATTTTTGTTTCTCAGTTTGTTTATGTGATATATCACATTTATTGATTTAGGGATATTGTACCATCCTTGCATCCCTAGAATAAATCCCACTTGCTCGCGCTGTATGATCTTTCTAATGTAATGCTGAATCAGATTTCCTAGAATTTTGTGGAGGATTTTAGCATCTATGTTAATCAGGGATATTGGCTGTAGTTATCTTTTTTTGTGGTATCTTTATCTGGTTTTGGAATTAAGGTAATGCTGGCTTCATAGAAAGAGCTTGAAAGTGTGTCTTCCTCTTGAATTTTTTGTAATAGTCTGAGTAGGATAGGTTTTAGTTCTTCTTTGAATGTTTGGTCGCCTTCCTCTGTAAAACCATCCAGACCAGGACTTTTCTTTGCTGGAAGATTTTTTATTTCTGTTGCAATTTCTTTGGTAGTTATTGGCCTAGTCAGGTTTTTTTACTCTTCTTGGTTGAGTTATGGGAGCTTGTATTTTTCTAAGAATATGTCCATTTCATCTAGGTTGTCCATTTTGTTGGAATAGAGTTCATAGTATATTTTCATAATTGTTTGTATTTCTGTGGGGCCTGTTGTTATTTCACCTATTTCATTTCTGATTTTGTTTATTTGGGTCCTCTCTCTTTGCTTCTTGGTGAGCTTGGCTAGAAGTTCATCAATCTTGTTTATTTTTTCAAAGAACCAGTTCTTGGTTTTGTTGATATTTTGCATTGCCTTTTTTTCCCTCTCTCTTTTTCATTTATCTCCACTCTGATCTTTATTATTTCCTTCCTTCTGCTTATGCTGGGCTTTCCTTGTTGCTCTCTTTCTAACTCTTTGAGCTGTAGGGTTAGGTAATCTATTACCATTGTTTCTTATTTTTTTGTTTTTTGGTTTTTTTTTGTGTGTGTGTGGTAGGCTTGTAGAACTATGAACTTCCCTCTCAAGGCTGCTTTCACTTTGTCCCAAAGATTTTTAGATTGTTGTGTTTTTATTGTCATTTGTTGCCTTTATGCTTTTTATTTCTTCTTTGATCTCTCTGGTAACCCAGTCACTGTTTAATAGCATGCTATTTAGCCTCCAGGTGTTTTTTTTTTTTATTATAGTTGATTTCTAGTTTTATGACTTTGTAATCTGAGAAGATGCTTGATATGATTTTTATCTTCTTGAATATGAAGAGACTTTGCCTGTGACCCAATATATGGTCTATCTTTGAAAATGACCCATGTGTACTTGAGAAGAATGTATATTCTATGGCGTTGGGGCGAAATCTTCTGAAGATGTAAATTAATTCCATCTGATCTAGTGAGTCATTTAGGATTGATGTTTCTTTGCTGATTTTTTGTTTAGAGGATTTGTCCAATGGTGATAGTGGGGTACTAAATTGTATTGCTGTCAATCTCTCCCTTGATATTATCCAGAAGTTTTTTTTATGTATTTGGGTACTCCTGTATTGGGTGCATATGTTTACCAGAGTTTGTTCTTCTTGTTGAATTGCTTCATTTAGTTTTATGAAGTGGCCTTCCTTATCTCTTGTTATGTTGTTTACTTTGTGATCTAATTTGTCAGATATAAGTATTGTTACTCCAGCTTTTTTTTTTTCAGTTTCCATTTGCCTGAAAAACCTTTTCCATCCCTTCACCATCAGTCTGTGTGAGTCCTTTTTTCTGAGGTGGGTTTCCTGTAGACAGCAGATATGTGGGTCATGTTTTCATATCTACTCAGCTACCCTATGTCTTTTGATTGGGGCATTTAATCCATTTACATTTAAAGTTATTATTGATAAATACTTGTTTGTCATCATTTTTATTCTTTACGCCTGTGTTCTTTCTTCATTTCCTATTTCTTCTTTTTATAGCAGACCCTTTAGCATTTCTTACATTGCTTGTTTGGTCGTAATAAACTCCTTTAGTCCTCTTTTGTCTGTGAAGCTCCTGAGTTAACCCTCAATTTTTATTGATAGCCTTGTTGGGTACAGTATTCTCAGATTCAGAGCCTTGCTTTCCATGGCTTTGTATATTTCATTCCATTCCCTTCTGGTCTGATATGTTTCTGTTGAGAAATTAGTCACTAGTCTAATGGGGGATCCTTTGTAGATAAATTTCTGTCTCTCTGGCTACTTTTAAGATTCTTACTTTGTCGTTGGTGTTTGTCATTTTAATTATAATGTGTGTTGGCAGTGGTCTTTTGGGGTTCATTTTGTTTGGAACTCTATGAGCTTCTTGGATTTGTGTGAGTTTTTTCTTCCCTATATCAGGGAAGTTTTCTGTCATTATTTTTGTGTTGTTCCAAAGTTCCCGTAGGCTCTCCTCTGTTTTTTTTTAAAAGTTTTTTTGTTCTAGATGCTGCTCTGCTTGGGTATTTTTTCCTACCTTGTCTTCTAGCTCACTGATGTGGTCTTCTGCTTCTTTTAGTCTAAAATTGATGCTTTCTATTGAGCTCCTTATAGCAGTAAAGCCATTTTTTATTTCATCTTGGTTCTTCCTCATTTCCTCTTGGTTTTTGTACATATTGTTGAATTTGTTTTTCATTCTTTTCAGCGACCTTATGGCCATTTCTCTGAATTCTTTCTCTGACATACTGCTTGCCTCCATTTTGTTTACTTCATTTTCTGGTGATGCTGTTTTTCTTTTATATGTGGGCTATTTCTTTGTCTCCCCATGATCTATCTTCTCCTGATGTCTGGTTTTGTAGTACTCTCTCTACTTTCCCTAGGCAAAATCTGACCTTTTTGTGAGAAGGTGCAGAACTCATCTGAGTCCTCATATTTGCGCTACTAGAGATCCAGTGTTCCTGGCTTTGCAGTTCATTGGTGGGTTTGTGGTTGTAAAGATCAGGCTGTATAGGCTTCTGATAACAGCCACTCTCTTCTTCAAGATGGCGCAGTCTCTGTGGCAGAGCTGTCACTCCAGGAGAGATTTCAGCAGCAGTGGAGGCTGCCTGGTCAGGGGAGCCTGGTCCAGCAGTCCCCAACAGTCCAATGGAGTATAACTGTCTCTCACCCACAAATATACACTCCCTGTATGTCCACATGCTCTCCTTTTGTTCTCTCTCTCACACTATCTTGCAGTCTGCCTTTCCATCAGCAGCCATCTTCCAGACTAGCCATCAATATTTTAAATTATTTAAATATTTAAGGTTGCTTTAAAAAGCATATATATTTAAATTTGGCAATAGATTTTTCTTCTGTTTTTTATTAAAAAAAAGAAACTATTTAAATGTTACAAACATGGAACATCCCCTCTGGAGAAATAAAACTTTCAATTTGGGTAGGTAATTTCCACTAGTAAAATAATAGAGCAGTTTGATCACTCTTGATCAGCATTTCTCTAAATGGTGTTATGGGAAAAGCTAATCTATACAATGTTAATACAAAAGAAGCTCTTTTAGTTGACCTGTATTTGGAAAGTACTCTTTAATTTCCTTTACAAAATTCTAAATGGTGCCTACAGCATGTAATATTTCTCTTTAATATGTACATGATTTTTCTTCCTGTCAGTTGAATTCTGAGGTTAGCAGAATCAATTAAAATGAGTGTGATCAAAAAAGATATTTGCTTCTACAAAAATAATGTTGAATGCTTAGAAACTATTTGATAAAGGCAATCATTAAAAACAATTATGCTTAACTAGATGTAGATGAAATAACTGTATAATATTTGTAGGAAAGCCCTGACTGGTTTGGCTCAGTGGATAGAGTGTCAGCCTGTGGACTGAAAGGTCCCAGGTTCGATTCCAGTCAAGGGCATGTACCTTGGTTGTGGGCACATTCCCAGTGTGGGGTGTGCAGGAGGCAGCTGATTGATGTTTCTCTCTCATAGATGTTTCTAACTGTCTATCCTCTCCTCTCCTCTCTGTAAAAAATAAATAAAATATTTAAAAAAATATTTGTAGGAAAATAATAAAATGTAGATGCATTCTATACTCAGAATGCTTCACAGATTCTTTAAATTCTTATACCATTTTGAAGAACCAGAAACTAAAAGTCTGATCATCTTAATTGGAGCAGTGTATGGTACAAGAAAGACTGTAGAACTTTAGTCAGTAGTCCTATTTGCTAACAACAGAAGTTGCCTCAATTTTTAAATATTGGCATATGAATATACCTGTTTATATGAAAACAAAATATTTTGGGTATTCACATTATAAATTCCTTTTTGATGAACTGACCAAAATGATATTTATCTCATAAGAGGTTCCTAAAGAATATTCTATGGGGAAATTTTGGGGAAATTAATGCCTTCATATGGTGTCTAATGAGCACCTTTGCTACACATTTTAAAACGTACAGTTTAAAATTGCTGTTTACAGAGGAAAGAAGAAACTGCCTCTTGCTCTCTTAAGACAGGCAATATTTATTAATTGATATAAGTAATGTTTTTAAAGGATTTAGTATATGAGGTTATCATTCTAGGTTCTTGGGATCCATTGGTATAAAAGTAAAAAAATTCCCCGTTCTCAAGGAGTTTATACTCTGTCAGGTAAATCTATCGAGGTAGAAAAACAAGACAACCAGAGAAGGAAACAGGCTTCCTAATATGGGAGAAGGTAATGGAAACAATATTCTTCTCCTAGAGTGTTACATCTGGATATTTCCCAAGGCTGTAGAAACTAACTACTATTTGACTTGCTTTCCCTTTCAGTGCCCCCTGGGCTGAGGGTCCATAGCCTCATCTCCCAATCTCCTTCCACCAACTGGCCTTTCATAGACACTCTTTATTTTCACCTTTAATACTGCACTTGATTTCCCCAGCTTTCCGATAGGTAACTGAATAGTGTTCTAACATCATTCTTGTTAGTCAGGTCTCAGCTTCAAAGGCACCTCCACAGGAGCCTGCCCTGTCACTGAGCTGGGCAGACCCTCAGTAAACATGACAGGGTTTGGGCATGACGTGCCAGTTTCCTGCCTCTGATCTGTATTCCATGTGCTCATGCTTGTCATTGTCTCACTAGTGTTATGTAAAAGCGGGGAGCTTGCATAATTTCTACCCAGTTTTATCTCCAGGGCCAAAGTGGTGCCTGAACCAACACTTGGTGCTCAGTAAGGTTTTATTGACAGAAAAAAACTAAATTTTAAAAATAAAAGTTGTTTTTTTCAATTGTTTCATTTTTTTAATTATAGGACTTCTCTGTGTTTAACATGACAGTGTTAAATATTCTTATTACCACATATTTAGTTTATCAAAACTATTTTTCTTTGATTTTTTTTGTGAGAAGTATCTCTTCATATCACTGTTCTGCAGAATAGAGTTTGAGAAACATATATACCTTAGAAGATTTGACTAATAAGTTTTATCCTAAAAACTGATCAAATTGAAAATATTTTTAGCACTTCATGCTAAGTGCCAAATCACAATACTGCTCTCCAAGTTGGTTATTGATTTAAATGAGGACAAATATAAATATGTAAAATGGTGGTGCAAAAGCTGTATATCCCCATAGCCATCAATTTAGGATCATATTAGTTCTCAATATTCCTTGTTTACTTTTGACATCACTGTAAAACATAAGTTTTCCCGCTTGGATAACAATAGATAAATATTTTTATGACTTACTTGTGGTCTTTCTAAAATGCATCTCACTGTGTGAAAAACAAGTCATAATCTTATAACTATCAGTTATGTTATACTTCTAACTTGAAATCTTTCTGAATCGTTTGGAAGAGTATGTTGACATCTTCAAACATTTTAATTTTAAACTTCTGCTTAAAATTGATCATTTTTAATCCACCATGATTATTTGTTTATTTATTTATTTATTTATTTATTTATTTATTTATTTATTATCTTTATTGTTGAGAGTATAACAGATATCCCCCCAGTTTCCCCTCACTGCCCCCCTCTACCCGGATATTGCCCTGTGCCACCACCGGAATTGTTTTGATTATATTTTGCTTCTAGAGTATTTTTTATCATTCTTTCACTTATCAGGAAAGAATGCAATTCCCAATCTGCATACAAATATCAGTTTTTAAGAATCTGGGGTCTCTTACTGTATGATGAAATACTGAATGAAATGTGAAGTTGCATTGAATTCCAAAAGGAATTCATCTACAATCTTATTTTCCAGTTTGAGCAACTTTTAAAGTAATGTATATTTTATCCACGGGATATTTCACTGGGGAAAGTTAGTGTGAGGAGTACTTGTCAAGGTAACAGGACCTTAGTGTACTGTGTTATCTCTAGAATCTCCCTGCTTGGTTTTGAATCACAACTTTGCTACCATATAAGTATGACTGTACAGATTGCTTACTCCCTGTGCAGATGCCCTGATCTATAAACAGGCGACACTAATAGTGCATATTTTATAGAGAGTTATAAGGATTCACTTTATATACAACTTGTGAATTACTTAAAACTGTGCCTGTTGCATATTAGTAAATATTAGTAAATTATTAATAAATATTAGTAAATTATTACATGCTGTTTGCTAATATAGACCATATAATTTAATGGATGAGAATAGAATTTCTGTTTGAAAATATTCTTCATACTAATTGGACTTACCAATAGATAATCAAATCTTAGTCTGGGTTAAACCAAGGATGAATGATATCTATACTAATAAAAGGGTAATATGTTAATTAGACCAGATAGACTGGATGTCTTCTGGACAAAGCTGAAGTGGCTGCAAGGGCCGGAGGGGGGTGAGTGGGTGGGTAGTGGCAGCCATGGTGGCTGTGAAGGCCAGCAGTGGCAGCAGCAGCAGGGTGATGAGGGCAGCACCTTCCCCTGATTGGCGCAATTGCCTCCCACAGAAGGAGGCCAGACTGCAGCTTAGGCCCTTGGGAAGTGAGCCTAAGCCTTCAGAAGGACATCCCCTGAGGGCTCCGGGACTGTGAGAGGGAGCAGGCCGGGCTGAGGACAACCCCCACAGTGCACAAATTTTTATGCACTGGGCCTCTAGTCTTTATATAAACACGCTCCAGGGAAGTACAATTTTTAAGCTCATATGTTTCAAAGTCAGACAAAAGTAGATTCATTTACTTCCAGCTATTGGGTGTTCAGGCAGTTCACTTAACCTCTCAAAGACATGAGTTTGTTATCTATAAAATGGAACTGAATCTGTACTTAGAGTTGTTGTGAGGATAAAAAGAGGAAATTTATGTAAGGCCATTTATTATAGGACACAGTGTAAGCAATTGATAGATTTCTTATATTATTACTATTATATTATTTTAACTTCATATAGCTAATTATTTCAGAAAAAAATATTTTAAATAAAAAGAAAATGTAAATCCACAAATACAAAAATCATATGGGAAAAATTGAAAGAATTGCTACTGGGAACTGAGAAATGAAAACAATAAAAAAGATTAGTGATAACAAAAGATAAACTTTGCCTATATTGCAATTTTGCTTAACAGAACTACAAAAAAAGAACCATTTTATTTGTACCTCATTATTGTCAAAGAATATTTATTAGGCTTACTCATGTTCCTGCTCTTGTACTGGGCCATTAAATAACATGATACTTACCCTTTAAAAGGATATAATGAGGTGTATTCTGTCTATGTATAACCTCCCTTTCTGTAATAGGTTTGATATATTGAAAAACGGCACCATGTAGCTGCAGAATGTAATAAAATACTACACCTTTTTCCTCTTACTACAAATGAGATAAAACTCTCCCTCTAATGCAAACTTTAGCTTGATTAAACCTAGTTCTAAAATAATTTATTTGGTCTTGTCATGGTTCAGACCACATGATATAAAGACGGAAAATAAAACATATTTTAAAAATGCACAACAATAAGGGTCTTGGAAATCAGCAGGAAAATGTCATTATATTTTATATTGAGATACACTTTTTAAAGTTCCTCACAGAACTTCCATAAGTTAATCTTTCTTGTGCTCCTCAGAAAGAATCAACATAGAGATAAAATAACCAAAGTCATTTGGTTATTTATTTAGTAAACAACAATTGAGTAAACAACTTAAAATGAGATATCCTGGCACCTAATCTGTTTTATCATGGAACTAAAAAGGTGATAGGTGAATTTTAATGCCCCAAAATACATTATGATTTAACATATTAGATTACTTTCCAATTATAGGCTAATTTCTCAGTATTCATTATCTTTTCTGTAAACTTTGAGGCAGAGTTTCCAAATGACTAAGAACCTTCTTTCTATGCATTTGTACCATGTTTGTTACAAACTTGTATTACATATAATAATTTAGTCACAGTACCTGATGGGCCTCAGGGTAATAGCTAGTTTTACTTCAGAAATGCCTATAGTTATCTATGTATGGTGTATCTCTTTTTTCTTTTGGAGATTTTTGTTTCATCTGTAATAACGATAATCTTAATGAAATCAGAGGCCCTGGGTGTGGGAGGGTCAGCAGATGTTCACATGCACACAGATAGCCACCCTGTGCCTCTATAAGACCAGCCAGAGTTGCTCAGCCTTGGCATCATTGATGTTTTGGCCTGGTGAATTCTTTGTGATGCGGGCAGTCCTTTTTGATGAGGAAGTTTAACGGTATCTTTGTCCTCTAGCCACTTGATACTAGTAGCACCCAACCCTCTGAGTTATGATACCCAAAAGATCTCCATGTATGTATTGTCAAATGTCCTCTGGTAGGCAAAATCACCCCTAGTTGAGAGCCATTGAATTATAGCCCAGTGTCCTGGATTCATTGACCTCAGCCTAAGACAACCTGCATAAATGGAGATTTGGGAAGGATTGGCAATATTGGAGAATATCTGTGACTTACTGCCATTCTTAATTTAGTATCCTTTAAGCCTTTTCTATCATCTTTACCATAAAACAACTAGAGGCTCAGTGCATGAAATTCATGCATGGAGGGTGGGAGGGTCCTTTAGCCTGGCCTGCACCCTTTGCAATCTGGGACTGCTGGGTCCTAACCACTCGCCTGCCTGCCTGAGCACCCCTAACCACTTGCCTGCCTGCCTGATCACCCCTATTCCCTCTGCCTGCCTGATCACCCCTAACCACTCACCTGCCTGATTGCCTCTAACTGCTTGCCTGCCTGCCTGATTGCCCCTAAGTGCCTCTGCCTTGGCCACCCGCCTCCATGCCTTCATCTGGAAGGACATCTGGAATGATGTACAGAAGGTTGTTTGGCTATCTGGTCTAATTAGCATATTATGCTTTTATTATCATAGATTAAAAAATAACCTTTTTATAAATTAGAGAATTTTAAATATGGTTTTTCTGCTAAAAGAGTTCAGTGATTTATCTAGGGGAAATTATTCTTAAATGTACAGCATTTTGATTTTCATTCATTATGTTCCTAAGATATCTAGTCCTCACATGCTTTGATTCCAAGTGAAGAATGATTAGGCAACCATTGTGGCCTGAGATCAATATCTCTGGACTGGGCATGAAGGAAAGAACAAGAGATGTGCACCAGTGAGTAGGAAGGAGATACTGGAGGTTGAGTTGCCTTTCCCTTTATACCCTTCCATTTGTCTGCAATAGAAAAATGTCTACTCCAAAAAAAGCATGGGAATAAAAATCTCAAAATATACAGAGGATGGACATATGGGATATAAACCAACATGATAATATATGTGTATATTTATACTAATATTTTAATAAAAACAGTGATGATAATCAAGTGTCATAATTTGCCAAGAACTGTGTGAGTCACTTACACATGTATTTAATTTTTCATTCACTGCTTACCCAACCTTGTAAGTTAAGAAATATTATGAACCATTCTTTTCTGTTTGCTTAAAGAAAATACAGATAAAGACTAAACTACAAATCTTAGTTTGTGTTTAAATCTGGGTTTGGTTTACTCTAGAATGTATTTAGTTAACTACTTCAGTACATGGATTTTATATGCATTCCGTTTTCATTACATTTATTTTTAATATAAATTCAAATTTGATAGGTAAGCTGTGTTATTCATCAGATCAAGTACCCAAAATTTGATTAAAACCAATAAATAAAAACTAAAAATTTTGTTTATGCACAGAAGCACAGAATCTATATTCTAGTTTATACATAAAGTTTAGCTCATTTTTTTCCTCCTGTGAACTGCAACAATGAAATGGATGTTAGGAAATAAATGTATTTGATATGTATGACATAATGAAGTTGCCTGGTCAGAGTAGTTATAATGCATAACTCAATTTTAATTTTAAATGTGAATTTCCTACTTCCTCATCAATGTAAATTAGATAAACAAGATAAACCAACCAACAAACAAAAAACACATTCTTGTTCTATTCTGTTGAGAGTAGGTAAAGGACAGGCTCTGGCCCCCTGGTGCAGCTAAAACAGATAGTAAATGGCAATGAAAATAGACTTATTTGGCATCTCCAGCTGGATGAGCATTGTGTCACATTTTTGTGCTATTTCTTGGTGAAATCAAGTTAGTCTGAAGAGCACTTAGCAGATAATAATTATCATTTGTGAACACTCTTCAGCTGAAAAGATGAAAATCTATTCAGTGTGTGCACTGTATGCCCAATTGTTAACCTAAATTACAAACTTCTAAGACTTAATCTTTTGGTAATAGTACAGCTTTAAGCAAAACAGATACTGTGGATTATTTTATAAAATATATGTTTTCCAGTAATTAAGTTTCAATGTCTTTTATTTTTATTGAGTGGGTTAATTACCACATAAAGCAATCTAGATTGCTCCCCAGTATACTGTAATTTTAAGCTATTATTTTTAATTTGGAGAAAAATAATAAATATTCACTACATTCACAGGGAAGTTTAATGTTTTGAAACTAATATGTATTTTTTGATAAATCATAGTAGACATTCTTAAATGAGCAAATTTTAAGTACCATACATGAGTTAGATGACACATTAATATCCATAGTAAGATAAGACAGTATCCTGATGTTTTTATTGCTTTCTGGACAGTTATTTATTCATTAACAAATACAAATTTAGCATCTACTGTGTGCCAGCTGTTTAATTGTCATTTTATTTTGCTGAAAATAAACTAATTGGTTTTAATTAATTTGATAGATTTATCATTCATGGTATTACTTTTTTATAGGGCCAGTTGGGTTCTTGAATTATTGGGGGGGACAACTTTGTAAAGCCTATAATTGTCTAACCACTATGCTGTATACTTGACACTAATCTTAACTAATAAAAGCGTAATATTGAAATTAACCATTTCTCTGGGATGGGGTAAGCCACACCCACCAGCCAATCAGAGTGGCTGTATGCAAATTAGTCCAGCCAACATGGAGGCCGCCACTCATGGACCTGAGTAAACGGCAGCTTCCATTGTGGCAGGAGTGAAAGTGAAACTGCGGCCGCTTCACTCACTTATCCTCAAGCAAAACACACGTTTGCAACATAATAACAATCATAGAATCCTCGGGAGCTGAAGGAAACAGCAGGCCTGGCCTCACCACTAAGTAACATTGTGTCATTATAGAAGCCGAGAGGTGAGGTGAAGCAGAGAGGAGGTTTTGTTACATGTCTAGGCCCTGCCTTAAAGGAACAGCATCAATTATAGAAAATAAACAAACCTCACAAACCTGCATCCAGCCAGCCTTGCTGGGACATTGGGTCAATGGGAAATGTGGACAGCCTTAAAGCCTGAAAGCGCCAATCAGCCCGTCACCCACACTGGCCACAACCCAATGGGGTGAGGGACGTTCTTGGGGGGCTTGGCCAGACTGCAAACAGCCATCAGCCCCTCACCAAGGCTGGTCAGGCACGCCAGCAGGTGGACAACCCCAGAGGGGTCCCAGACTGTGAGAGAGCACAGGCCGGGCTGAGGGACCTCCCGAGTGCACAGAGCGGCTGCAGGGCGAAGCAGCGCAGGACACAGGACCCATGAGTGGGAAAGAGGCAGAGGCGGCAGGGTTGGCGGCCTGCTTGGGGGCTCCTCAGGCCCTTTAAGGGGCACCAGAGAGTGGGAAAGAGGTGGTGGGGGCCGGGGGCCTGCTTGGTGGCTCCTCAGGCCCTTTGCGGGGCACCGAGGAGTGGGAAAGGAAGGCAGCAGGGGACTGGTGAGTGGGAAAGAGTCGGTGGCCTGCTTGGCGGCTCCCCAGGCCCTTTGGGGGGCAGTGGGGAGTGGGAAAGCAAGCTCTTGG